>AWOL01S0019936.1:28668-40682 GCA_000715115.1 Nicotiana otophora
AAATACAAATATTTTTTTCATATTATGCACTAATTATATTGAGTAATTCATGACTTAGAAATTAGTTTAATTGGTGGTGAATTGAACTTGTTGAGTATGTCTTGATGATTCTAGCTCAAATATTTGTAGATCATGAGTTATTGAACTCCCAGAAAGTTTGAAGGATGAATTGGAGCCAAGACTTGAGGTGAGTTGAGGTTTACTTTCCTAGTACGCAATTCCATTAGAACCCTCGTGCTCCATATGTAGATAAAACTAAGTCATGTATTCTCGTGATTCAATACTCAGTTCACTTATTCTTATTCAATACGACATTATATGTGACATGAATACTTGCTTATGTGTATTACTAATTATTATGTATCTTTATTTGTGATATTCATATTCAGTAGGGAGAAGTAGCCAACCTCCCCCAGCGTGAGTGCCATGATGTCATGGTTACTTACCCCATGCTCACAGGTGCCAAATATTTCTTGGGGAGATAGGCCGACACTCATCCGTATTAGTTCCCAGATGATCACGTACACATGGCCATTATGCGTAATTGTTTTTAGCAAAGTTATGTGTATATATATATATAAATATAAAATTCAGTTTCTATTTCAGATATCAGTTATGGACTAAATTTCTACGTTAAGTTTCAGTTTTAGCTTACAGTTTTGCTTACAGTTTCAGTTTTCAGATTATTACGTGGTTGTAAAATTTTATATGATTTATATGATTTTCCGAATATCCCTTTTCTTTCTTATATTTTCCAGAAGGTCTCGCTCCACCTTTTTAGGAGGTAGCCTATGAGACTTACTGGGTATCTTTTGGTGGTACTTAGTCCGTTTGGGCCTGCTACGTCGTGTGGCAGGTATTGAGGACGCAGGTAACGAGGCACGTGGCTAGAGGAGATATTCTAGATTCAGTTTACAGACTTCGTTGATTCATTCCAGCGGTAGCGGACCCTTTTTAGAATATCATTTATAACTTATTTTTTACGTTGATTTTATTTCTGGGGGATGCCCCCATAGGCTATGTATTTTAAATATTGTTTTTCAGATTCTAGAGGCTCATGACTTGTTAGTGGGTCAGTATTAAAATATTTTGGGATTTATCCTTTATTTATTATATTTTATCAGTCAGCTTAAGAATTGCAATTTGATAAGAATTAATATTTAAGCATGTTAGTTTCTTTGCTATTGAACTTGACGTTTGATATAAAGAGTATAGGATTCACTCAGCGAGTGGTAAGGGTTGAGTGCCAATCACGTCCTACCCCAGTTTGGGGGCGTGACAAGTTGGTATCCGAGCAGCGAGGTTTACGGAGTTCTATGGAGTCATGAGCCGTATCTAGCAGAGTCTCAAATATGCGTATGTTGTGCATCATACTTATATTTGGGAGGCTACAGGATATGTTAGGAATTTCTTTTTCTTTCTCTCCTTTGATTCTTATATCGTGCATTAGAGCTAAACGTTTCTGAATTCTAACACTCATTTATCTCTCGTTTAAGCACAAACAAGATGGTTAGAACAAGATCATCTTCATCCTCTCCTGCTAACAATGTTGAGATACTAGTTGCTAATCATCAAGAAGCGGCACCAGAGGTGCAAGCCGCACTAATAGCACAAGTTACAGTTAGAAGACGTGGCAGAGGTAGAGGTATAGGTCAAAATGCTAGGAGTAGAGGTATAGGTCAAAATGCTAGGAGTAGAGGTGAAAATTCCAGAGGTAATCAGGCTCGTTGTAGGGCCACAAGACAATCACAAGCTCCACCTCAGCAGGTTGTTAATGATCGGGTACCACCACATCAGCAGGATAATCGAATTGACAGAATTTTGGACTTTTTGGAGTCCTTAGCCCCTCCCAGTGGTGGTCGGGATGCACCTGTTCATGCTCCTCCTCGGGACCCTCATGATTCAGATGAAGAGGTTATAGGAGATGATTTTCAAGCTCCACTCGAGGTACCACCACCAGTTGTCTCTACAAATATTGCCCAGACAGTGCAATTACCAACAAGAAAAATTGATCCACATGCCTTTCTGAAATTAAACCCTCCTACTTATAATGATATCGATAAACAAAATGAACCAATGTTATTTTTGGAAGAGATAGAGGAAATGTTTGTTTCTTTGTGTTGTCTTGAAACACAAGCTACAGAGTTGATTGGGTTTCGATTGAAGGGTGCAGTAGGACAATGGTGGAGAGGTTACAAGAAGGCCAGAGATTCTACATTACCGCCACTTACTTGGCCCCGGTTCAAAGAATCTTTCAGGGCTAAGTTTTTGCCTAGCAGTCGGATGGATGAGCTCTGACATTAGTTCGAACATCTTAAATAGGGTACCATGTCAGTGACTGAATATGAGATGGAATATACAAAACTGGCAGAGTATGCACCTAATTATTATCGATAGAGAGAGAGAAAAAGTGAGAAGGTTCATTGATGGCTTGAATCCACATATGGCAAAAGATAGGACTTCACATCAATATGACAAGACTTATCTTCAGGTTGTCAATATCTCCACGCGTAAGGAAGCTTTTGATAAAATCGCAATAGAAGCTAGAGATAACAGCAAGAAGGCTAGAACAACATGTATTTATAGTGGATTTTTAGTTGAGGGTAAGAACATGAATCATTCAGCTCACATTCAATTAATGGATCACTCATCTCTTTATCCAGCTCCACTCATACATGGCCAGTAGAGTAAGGGTCAGGCCCCTCAGGGGAAAAGTTCAACTAGTCAGGGCGAACCTCGGTTCTCCTATCCTATATGTCCTCCGTGCAGCAAAAGACATCTAGGGAAATGCCTTTTGGGTCAGAAAAGTTGTTTCCACTACCATGATCTGGTCACATTAAGAGAGACTGTCCACTGCTTGGACAAGCTCCGGAGAAAACTCCAACCAGATATGCAACATCTCTAGGTAATTCTATAGTTGTACCTCCTCCAATTCGGGCATCTAATACGCAGACTGGACGTGGTGCCAATAGAGGTGGAGCTCCGGGAGGAGGCGGACCAGCCAGATTCTATACAGTTCTAGACAGGAAGAATGCTGAGGCATCTAACAAAGTTATTACAGGTATTCTCTCGGTTTGTGGTCGCCTTGATAATGTATTAGTTGATCCTGGTTCAAGTTTCTCCTATGTGTCTCCTTATTTTTGTGTCAAGTTTGGAAAAGCACCAAAAATATTAGAAGTTCCGTTTGAGGTTTCCACACGTATAGAGGAATCTGTTAAAGTTGAGTATATATTCAGAAACTGCATCATCATAGTTCAGGGCCGAGAAACATTAGCTGATTTGAACTTGTTAGATATGGTAGACTTTGACATCATAGCTGGCATGGAATGGTTATCTTCTTGTCATGCTACAGTTGATTGCCACGCGAAAATGGTTAAATTCTCATTTATTGGGGAAGATCCAATTATAATTAGAGGTGAAGTGGGTACGCTTGTGGGTAAGTTTATTTCTTACCTTAAGGCTAGAAAACTAGTGAGCAACGGGTGTTTGGCGTATCTAGCACATGTGCGGGATATGAAAGTTGGCTCCCCAGTGCTTGAATATGTACCGATTATGAAAGAGTTTTCAGATGTGTTCCTGGATGATATCCCAGGGATACCACCAGACAGGGAGATTGAGTTTGGCATAGACACATTGCCAGGAACTCAACCAATCTCGATTTCTCCTTATAGAATGGCTCCATTCGAGATAAATGAACTCAAGAAGCAGTTACAAGACCTCTTAGATAAGGGTTTTATTCGACCTAGTGTTTCACCCTGCGGTGCTCCAGTGTTGTTCGTGAAGAAAAGAAATGTTTCCATATGGATATATATAGATTACCGCTAGCTGAATAAGGTTACTATCACATATAAATATCCACTGCCCAGGATAGATGACTTATTTGATCAGTTGCAGGGTACCGGGTATTTCTCAAAAATAGATATGAGATCGGGATACCATCAGTTAAAAATCAGAGAAGTAGACATCCCGAAAATTCATGTACAAGTCACAAATTACAATACGAACTTATTCCCAGTCTTGGAATCCCAAAGGGATGTCGATAACACCAAAGTCCACTTCAACTCAAACTTAGGAAATTCTAAAACCTTCAAAATACCAACTTTTCACATCTAGCATCGAAACGCTCCCGGATCATCCGATACTCAACCTGAATATACGCCTAAGTCCAAAATCATCATACGAACCTATTGGAACCTTCAAATCACGATTCTAAGGTCGTTTACTCAGAAGTCAATCCTTGGTCAACTCTTTCAACTTAAAGCTTCCGAATTGAGAATTTTCCTTTCGAATCAACTCCGAACTTCCCGAAATTCAACTCCTACCATACGTACAAGTCATAAATTATGAAGTGAAGCTACTCAAGGTCTCAAACTGTCGAACGACATGCTAGATTCAAAACGACCGGTCATGTCGTTACATCAATAAAGACCTCCCTGCTTCACTTATTTCTACCGCACTTCTTATATAGGAGAAAATGTATTACTTGACAGTTTACAATATATAATTGTCCTCAACTTTCTGTTACCATAAAAGGTTGAGGGCTTGTTCATATATATCACAAGTTTAGGATAAGCAACAACTAGAAACTAGTTCCTCTTCCTGGCTTTATATATGTACCCACCAATCGGTATTACTTCTTGCTTACATTAGACTTTGTGTCTTGAACAGTGTTTTAAAAGACCTTTTTGGGATTCCTTCGGGGCTCGCTTCGGGGCGGGGCACTATAAAAATGCCCCGAACCTCACGTGTGGGACTTAGTTCTGTAAGGCTTACACCTCAAGCATCTGATTGTGCGTGCTAAACACGCATAACGCTTGGGGCTTGCTAAACAATTATTACCCAAATCATATGTCAAATTTCTTAATTAATTAGTACTATTGATCCTCACAATTCTTTTACAAATGAATGATAAAAGTTTTATTCATCTATAGAAACATGAAGATTAAGAGTAACTCAAATAACGAGTCATAATATTGCATATTTACTAATTGAGAACAACGTGAAGGTGAATAATTTGAACATTCTTCTAAAATAGATAGCCAAAATTTATGTTCACTTGCGATTGGCCTTCATGTCTTAGTTCTATATATGTCTCTCAAAATTATCAAACTTTTATTATTTTTCTATTTGAAAGAGATTTTGTATTTATTATGAAGGAGTAATATTCTAAATTACAACACTAGTGAAGTTTATTAATTATTTACTTTTAGAAAGGTAAAATATTTAGTTTAATATTAATATTTATTAAGAAATTATAATTTTTTTATTATTTGAAAGTTAAGGCGTTTTTGTATTTCATAGTATGATTAACATTATTGATTGTTTATACCGATAAAAACATGTTAAATATTTTATGTTCTATGAGTTTTTTTAATCATTTGTAATTTTCTTAAAATTTTAATGTACTTCCTATATTTTTATGTTATTATGCTATTTTATAAAATTTATAAATTAAAAAATTTAAAGGTTAATGGGGCTTACGCCTCGCCTCATAGTAGATGAAATATCCTGCCTTGCGTCCCATTTTAAAACACTGTTATTGAATTGTAATAATAAATGAGACTAGAAGATTTAATTGCACCCTCGTAGGTCTTGAAAGAACAAAAACTCGTGAATTGTATTACAAAAAGTTGCCAACACTCAAGGGTCAAGCTTTCAAATTTGAGCGTGTAGATCCACGAGTAACCACAATTGACCATACAGACAAGATACTTTTTTCTTTTGCGAGTGTTCTCATAAATGATGTTTTCTTCGTCCTAATTTATGTAGGGGTGTTCATTGATCATGTAGTTTAAGGAAAAAATAAATTTTTTAAACTTTTAATCTTAAATAAATTATAAATATTTATGTGACCATAACATCAACGTGAGACACTTCTTTTACAACACAAATCCATACTCATAGAGTCATACGCAGGCACACACGTACAGATGCACACATTCTCACATTGGAATGAAGATGGAAACCGACCCTTCCATTCAGCCAAGGAAAAATTCAAACGAGTATACTAGTAACAGCATAAGTTGTTATCCTTATATATTTATTCTATTTGAAAAGTCACTTTCTCATCGAAGTATCAAAACATGATGTTGTCGTTCTATGAGCTTAGTCATTGAATAAAGTACTCCTTATTGTCGA
The DNA here is from genome assembly GCA_000715115.1 of Nicotiana otophora. Classification (NCBI taxonomy): domain Eukaryota; kingdom Viridiplantae; phylum Streptophyta; class Magnoliopsida; order Solanales; family Solanaceae; genus Nicotiana; species Nicotiana otophora. Next base: position 34,807 of record AWOL01S0019936.1, read on the forward strand.
ACTTGGACAATGATTTCATTCATTGTTTACCTATGGGAATTCTTTGAACATCAACAAAGTGTTATTCGACCCAAAAACGTGCTAGAAGCATCAAATTTGGATCTTGTCCATATATAGTATTCAGTAGATTAGTACATGGATCGAGTTGATTCAGATTTTCTAATTACCAAACCAAACCAATTGTATCGGGTTATTAAATCTAAATATCAAACTGAACCATTAAAAATCGGGTTTATTAATCTCGATTTTTCTCGAGTTTTTCGGGTTTTCGATTTTTTTATTTCATAAAGTCTTCATAGCATAAAACGTAAAATTTGTGCTCCAAATATTTCTTTAATCCTAGTAAGACAGAACTATATAACGTGTTTTTCAATAAAATAACATAAATATGAGATGAGTTACGGTATTGTACTAAAATATTCAACAATAAAGATAATAAAATCGCATAAAATAAATATTATTAATAAGCCATAACGAAAACAAACATAATTTAAAATTATGACTAATAAGTACTATTATTTACATGACTAACCACTAAAAGAAAAATAAGTTATACGTACATTTTATCTAAAAAATAGATATCCAATACTATTTTCATTCATAGTACAATTGAATTGAATGTCTTTTATTAGCATTAGTATTGATTTGATTTTGGTTTAGGATTTATTTGAGTTACTAACATTTATGAACTATAAAACTTACTGGAGCATCCAAAAATTATAAGTTCAAACTTGAAATAATACGTTAAAAGATAAAACTATGAAAAAACTTAAGAAATATTTATAAACTACACTACCATAAATATTTTTATGTATTAAATATATTTAAAACTTCTATACATAAAATGTCGGGTTTGTTTTGTTTCGGTTTGACTTTTTTTTAGTTAAAACCAAATCAAACCAAATATGGTCGGTTTTGTTTTTCCAACACCAAACCAAATCATAATCGAATTTTTTTCTCAGTTTGACTCGAATTATCAAGTTAATGCGGTTTGTCGGTTTTATTTGTAGCCCTAGTATTTAACATGCGTCCCACGTCCAGCTAAAGCTAACTAACTAGCTGCAACGACTAGTTCTTCTTTTAACTGATACTTAATAAACAAAATAATACTCCCCTTAAGCAATATTCTTAAAAACTATATATAATCCGTACAATATGGTTTGTTGGACTATTCAACAAGGGTGACTCATGACTTTGCTGACTTCACTGACATGATGTCGTTTTATAAAGTAGTACGTGTGAGATTTTCTATTTTCACACGGCGATTTGTACTTGTCAACCTTGACATCGTAGAATGGAAATAGTTACTCTTTTCTATGTTCACACACGTACACAAATAGTATACTTTTACTGACAAATTGACTTTATACCAAAAAGAAACAAAACAAGACATCGTGTTTCTGACTTCTAATTGCATCCAAGTATACTTACAAATTCAAACATTTGACAAAAACAAGAATGAATTTTCCTAGTAAATGTGCCTGCAAGAGACGACTCTATAGTTTCTTGAACAACACTACTACCACCTAACCTTTAACACCTCACAACCCCATCAACCAACCATTCTTGAGGAGTTTCAATGGCCTAAATCCCACAACCCCACAAGCAATTCTTGACATGTCTTTAGTACTAGAAGCATATTGATTGTTTTCGGCTTGATTCATAAGTACATCTATTATACTCATTCTGAATTCACTGAATTGAAATGCCATTTTCAAGGAAAGCATTTTCACTCTTTTCCAGTTCTTCTACTTCTACTTCTGAGTCTCCTAACGCCCGAAACATTTATGGAGGTGGAAGACGGCTTACTCGGGTGCGGAAATTGAGACATGTTGGTGATGATGAGGTTGATTTGCAGCACCCGAATTTTCATCCTTTGGTAGTCGATGAACGTTCGAAATCTATGCCAGTTTCTCCTGATAACTACAAGAATTCAGAGTCTCGGTCCTGTCAGCAGCCTTGTCACTGGTCCAAATCAGCCGGACCTCAACCTTTGCCGCTTCCTGAGCTCAATACTGCTCCAAAACAGAATTTGCTTACCAGAGTCCAGGGGGATGCTTCTATTCCTGCTGTCATAAGGTCACTTCTTTTAATTTCTGTTCACTATTTTTGCTTTTGATGAGGAAAGGTTTTCAATTTCCATCAATCAATTCATTGAATTATATGTGTGGATAGATATTGAAGAAAAAACTGTTAAAATGACTATAATATCCTTAATGTTATTTACAAAAAATCCATACAAAAAGAATGGGGCGAAAGTTTGGGGTTTTGTTTTGAAGAGGGCATTTCGGAGTTAATAAAATATAGTATTAAGGATGTAAAAATCTTAGTCTAACCAAAAGGATTATAGGTTGGAATGTCATAAGTTGGACGTAACCAACTTATGACTTTTGACTGAATTTTGACTTATAAGCTAAATTATTCGGACTCGGGTGCGGGTGTCCAATATGGGTGCAAATATAGAGGACGGGTCCTTCATGATCTAAATTTTCAGATTTCGGGATGCACATCCAAGTACGGATACGAGTGCGGGGATTCAACTAAAATAATTTAAATATCTAAAAATAGAGTTATAAAAATATGTCTAAATTATGAGACACTGTGCGAAAAACTTACAAGGTATTCCAAGAATAAAAAATATTGATCAAGAGGAGAATTCAAGTAGATAAAAGGAAAAAGACTAACATAGAAATTTCTATATACAAGGTATTCCATTTTCTTCAATTTCACCCTAACTTTTGTTTTGATTTCAGAAATTATTGTATATATCCTGATTTTCTCCGTCGATTTTGGTCAAAGTACTCAAAAACGGTTGACCAGATTCGGTAGGGATCCCACACTCACACCGACGTCATGTCGACATGGATGCGACACTGAAAGTGAAGAGTCCGAGCAACTTAGCTTATAAGCACACTTTTAATGCTACTAACCGTGTCGATAAACCAAAAAGTGATCACACAAACCGATTTGAACAACTTATAAGCTTATCTAAACACCTTCCTAGTTGTTATGTTCACTCAATTCTACTTGAACCAATTTTCCCTTTCTAATACTAGTAAATAATGTCTGATAAGACAAATAAGACACTTCCAATGCTTAGAGGATTATCATATATTAACAGTTTTTGCACTAGTGTCAGTTTATTAAAATCATCATATTCTTTTCCGGATATCGTTAGCTATATTAAACTCAGGTAGGTGGAGTTAAGAAGTTTTTTCACTTTATCCTTGCCAGCATTATGTCGAGGGCATGTTGTAGGTTATTGGTTTGTGTTTGAATCTGCTCATGCACCACATTTGTACTTGTGGCAACTTACATCTGATAGATTTATCATAGTGAAGGTTGTGATGCTAATATGTCTTTGACAACAATATTTATGATGGAAAGTAGCTGGTTTAACAGCTTCAAAGGCATTGGTTTGGTGTTTCCTGTCGAACCGAATTAATAAAATTCTTGATCCCTTGTGCCTGACCTCTCTTGGTAGAACAATTAATCGGAAATGATCAGTACCCCCACCCCCCTGGCTAATAAAAGGCTTAATAGCAAATGATGGAGGCTGCCGACTGTCTTGAGATAGCAACACTTTAACCTGGAAATGATGATTTTGTAAAAACAAACCAAATTACAAGTTTGTCAAACATATTCGCGATGCAGAATGTGAACCCACTGCATGTTGCAGGGATCCTTCTTATCAAACTCCAGTGCTGATGACAAATCCTGTGCAAAGAAGATCATCTACTCCAACTTATCGCCGTAGATGTTTCACCCAGGATCAGAATGCTGAAGGTGTTGAAGAGAATTTCAGACTTAATGTCTCTGCAAGAAGTGCTCCAGGCAGCGGTTTTAGTAGTCCGAATCTTAGCCCAAAACGATATAACTCAGTAGACCTTTTCCATCCTACATTTCATCATGCATCATCACCTTCAGACATTTCTTTGGATAATCAAGCAGGTTGTCCTATCCAACTTTCAAGTGCAAGGGTTACACAAAGCGCTGATCATTCTCCCCTTAGTAGCCCGACTCTACGGAATCCAGTCAACAGAACTTGGAATCACCAAAATGGTGCTGTGCATTCACATCACAAATCACTTCCAGAAAGTCCAGTGGGTTGGCCTGAAAGCAATAATGTGCACCCTCTACCACTTCCACCTGGAGCTTCACAACAGCCACAATTACCTACCAGCCATAACAATATGGATCAACCAGATGTTCAATCAGTGAAAGGTCAATGGCAAAAAGGGCGACTTTTAGGGCGTGGTACTTATGGAAGTGTATATGAAGCTACTAATCGGTATTTATCAAAGTTGACTTTTTTTGCTAGTTCCTACTTTGGCTGTCAGTTTAACATTGCCTTTTCTCTTCTTATAGTGAAACTGGTGCTTTGTGTGCGATGAAAGAAGTCGATCTCAATCCAGATGACCCTAAATCTGCTGAATGCATAAAGCAGCTAGAACAGGTTAGTCCTAATGTCCTTCATATAGCATACAAACCTAAAATTGGACGTTACATTGTAAAATACGAGAAACATGGCCAGAAAAAAATATTTTAGAGGCCAAAAGTAAACTGAACTTTAAATTTAACCATACTATCTGGAACACACAAATTTTATTTGGAGTCAGAGAATTGACTTTTCAAATGGCAGTGATTCTCATTCTACTTGCTTATGCATAATCTTTTGGTATTATGTCACACTGAAATGTTGAACTTTTATTATGGAATAACAAATGCTATAAAAGTGCTTTTCACCAGTTAATGCTATGAGATATGGTATAAAGAAATATATTTAGCTAAGATACATTTATTTTGCTGACTTTGTCTTAACTATCAGGAAATAAGAGTGCTCCGGCAGTTAAAGCACCCAAACATTGTTCAATATTACGGAAGTGAAACAGTAAGAAGATGTTCTTTCATACTTCATACACCACCTACTTGAATATCTCTTTAGAACGTTTTAATGGATAACATTTACTGGCTGTTCAGATGGAAGATACCTTTTGCATATATCTGGAATATGTTCACCCAGGATCAATTAATAAGTATGTCCGGGAACATGGTGGAGCTATGACAGAGTCGATAGTTCGAAATTTTACACGACATATAGTATCAGGGCTGGCTTACTTGCATAGCACTAAGACAATACACAGGTAAATGCCTGGTTTAATGAATGTGATAATGTTAGTCAATATTAATGATCCATTTACAGGATACTAAAGCCTAAAAAGCAAAGATGCCCATACTCTCAGTTTTTATTCTTTATTTAGGATATGATTGAGGAATTTCATTTGATTCTTATCATATTGACTGGAATGAATGCTTTATCTGGTTCGCTGATATGATCCGAACTCTAATGCATATGGATGGTTTTGTTGAGTAGGGACATTAAGGGGGCAAATTTGCTTGTTGACGCATGGGGAGTTGTCAAGCTTGCGGACTTCGGATTAGCAAAACATGTACGTCTGGAAATTTCTAAATCTTAATAGAATATGATAAATCTTTCTTTACTTTGTTGTAATGTTTGAGTTCTCTTGTGAACTCCTATATGTAGTCTGAAATGAGTTACATGTTTCAGCTATTAAGGTTACCAGTTTTGAATGCTTTCTTATTTCTGCTTTCCCTCTGTTTCTCCATCATTAATCATTTTGGATGAGGGGTAATTGCAACTGGGGCGACCGGATCCTTTAGGAAATAAAAAAAGAAAAAAGCTTTTTCTAATCCAAAGTAATACAAGCAGCAACATTAGGAGAATACATAATAGAGTGATCTTAAAGTTAAGATATAAAACAATGGAAATTCTAATAACCTTTGTTACCATGGTTCGATATCCATAACAAAGTCGCCACCTCCTTCCTTTCCCCTATGGAAGAAGTAAACTGGGG
>AWOL01S0019936.1:43696-68309 GCA_000715115.1 Nicotiana otophora
GAGGTTTCGGGTTGAGTCACTAAGGATGAAAGAGGGAAAAGACACTGTTGGGCCCTTTGGCTGGTGGGGACTATATCAGAGAAGAGTCTGTTAGAGATTTTTGGGAGGAGGAGCACTCTCAAATCACTCAAATTCCTTTTCTTCTTTAGTTCACTCAACTTGCTTACAGAAAATGGCTATAATGCCTAGGTATTTATAGAACTTTTCTAACACGTACCTAGTCTAATACGTCTATCTTATTTATTCTTAGAATATCTCCCTAGTTCGTGAACAAAATCATATATGCTATCTTCATTAATTTCCTAACACATAAACTAAGTATGTTCATGTACTTCAAATCGATCTTGTTTATATTTTCAACAGATTTTGGGGGAGGGAGGAACTGAATACTTTACTTGATGTTAACATTCAAATATGTTATCCTCACTCCTCAACCAATTTCATTTCAAATGTCCAGTGGACATTATACTTGATAAAGCAATCTGATACGGTTATACAAGCACCAGGATATAATTAAGGGACAAATTGTATGATCAATAATGCGAACAATGAGGAACAACTACATTTGAAACAAGCACATGAAACTCCAAATATAGTCATATAACATCTCTTGTGGAGGAAGTGATGTAACATGCTTTAGTATATACCAGACCTTGAAAATGTGCCTTTGATGTAGCTGGTCGATGACGTAATTGTATATCACGTGTTACATGCTGGTTTAGATTTTAGTTCCAGTGTAAACTTTCTTGCATATTAATTATTTCAGTCATTTATCATTTATGCATTATTATGATTCTGCTTCTCTCATTTCTCAGCTCTCAGCATGTGCAACTGATCTATCTCTGAAAGGGAGCCCTCACTGGTTGGCTCCAGAGGTATTCTGAAGCTACTTTCTATATACTGGCTAGCTATTTCCTTTTGCTTGTTCTTAAGGTTTTCCTTTTCCTTATGTGCAGGTAATGCAGGCTATGTTACGCAAAGATAACAATCCAGAACTTGCCTGTGCTATTGATATATGGAGTCTGGGTTGTACTGTCATTGAGATGTACACTGGACAGCCTCCTTGGAGTGGATTAGACGGGGTAAGCTGTGTTAATAAACTTTGAGCCATTAAGTTGCCACATAATAATAGCTTCATAGCCTGAGACGATATAATCATGGTCAACTGGCCCGATCTCAATGAAGAGGCTGGAAGTCCAATTTTTAGTTATTCCAGTAGTGATGTCTAAAGAAACCGTGTCTGGTTTTTTGTCACGTTTTAGGTGAAAGCTATGTTCAGTGCACTGAACAAATCACCACCTGTACCAGAAACGTTATCTTCGGAAGGAAAGGATTTCCTCAGATGCTGCTTTCAGAGAAAACCTGCAGACCGGCCAACAGCTCTGATGCTACTTGAGCATCGTTTCTTAAGTAATACTAGTTCACGTGAGCATAGTGCTACTATTTCAGGTTGCTTTGAAGATTTCTCTAGGATGAAATTACATGTGAGTTTTACAAGCTGATTCATGTTTAAAATATCGGTATTTGGTATTGATTTCTCTTTTGTTTCTCGAGCTTTTATTAGTTTGATTGTTTTCTTTTCATCATAGTTAGACTTCATTCATTTTCTGTTAATAACGCTTAAATAGTGTTATTCAAGTGGTTTCAATTCATTAGCTTTTCATGATATTGTGCAGAGTCCAAAAGACCCAACAAACCTTACTAAGGAACTTAATCTACTTTCACCAGGAACATCATCTAGGCAAGCAAAATCTCTATATAACGGGTAATAGTGATTTTTCTGAGTCCTTTTCTTTTTCTTTCTGTAAATGATTGGTTTATGTCAAGAGGCTGCATTATATGAAATTATCTACTATCCTTATTCGGCTATGAGTGGGAGTGTCTCCGGTGGAGGACAAGTTGCGGTAAACTAGGCTTAGATGGTTCGGGCATGTGAAGAGGACGAACAAAGATGCCCCTGAGAGGTTGGTGCTGGAGGGGTGGAGAAGAGGTAGAGGTAGGCGAAAAAAATATTGGGAAGATGTGATTAGGCAAGATATGGCGTTACTTCAGCTTACCGAGGACATGATTCTTGATAGGAAGGTGTGGAGATCAAGAATCAAGGTAGACCGATAGTAGGTAATCGAGAGTTTTAGTGGTAGTCTTGAATTCTATTATTGTTAGATTTTTTTAGTATTACTTGTTGTTCCTTTCGCTTTGTTTTCATACTATCTTGTTGTTGTTACTGCTTGGTGCTGCTGCTTTTCTTTTCGTCTTTCGTGAGCTGAAGGTCTATCGAAAACAACATCTCTACCTTCAAGGTGGGGGTAAAATCTACGTACACACAACCCTTCCCAGACCCCACTTGTACGATTACACTGAGATTTTATTTTTTTGTTGTTGTTGTTGTATTAACATCGATTGTTCCAATTAATTCGTTTGAGTTGTCTCCATTGACCATTATGCTTATCTTATGCAAAGGGAACTTGTGTTTCTGTTTCAGTGAAACAAGCCATCGATCACATTCTGTAACCTGTGACTATGGAGGAGCATCTTACCACTCTCCCCGTTCTACACTCGAAATACTTCCTTGTATTTCTTTGCCGGAGCTGAATCCCAGTTCACTTGCAGCTGGTTCCTCAAACAATCCCAATAGTAATTTGTTCCTTGGATCTGAAAACAGAAGTGCTTGTGTTTTCAACTGCAGGACTTGTGTATAAGATCATAAAGCAAGAAAATACGAAAGAACTTGTGTACATATTAGACTAGGTGAAATAGAGAATACTTGTAATATGTTCATTAATTCATTTGTGTTCTCGACATCACATGTTTATGTTTAAAGAATGTAAAATGGCTATATTTTGGATGAAGGTAGTAACTCTTTTTATAATTAAAAGGTAATAAATTTTATGTTTAAATTGTTTTTAACTAACTAATGAGAGAGAATACTCTGTTGAGATACTATTCACTTTCTTTTCAACAAAATATGCCAAAGATTTAGTACAACTTACATAACACAAGGTTGATATGTAAGAGGATGTGAACGTGAACCTTTGGCAATTAAATACAATCGACCTGGATATTTTGGTGTTGAATTTGGACAATGCATTTAAAGATTAAAATAGTGACCACACCAAGGTATATCTGTAATTTTAAGTCAGTGCATGCATGGTATATATAGCTCATTGCTCTTTTGAGACAATATGAGAACTTAATTACGTACCAATACATATACATATATTTTCATAAATTTTTTAATTTTCCACCTGTACTATCGTAAAGGTGAATCAGCCCCTGGGCCTAGCTCGGAATAGAGATAAAGCCAATATTTTGGATTCACAGGTGAAAGAAGGGCACAGTAGTAATTTAATTAAATGAAATCACAAACTCATTTAAGAGAAAACAATAATAATAATTACGTTTCAATTTCAATTATGTTTGGGTCGGTCATATGAATTGTTCATGTTACTCCATTTAAACTCTATCTCAATCCAATATTATATAAAGCTTAAGAAAGAAAATTTTCTTACCACTAAGAATTTTCTATAATTTGTTTTTACTGACAGACAAAATCTCTAACAAATTTGAACTTCTAGCTAGGAATAGTAAGACCTAAAGTAAACCTATAAATACTCCAAAACCAAGGCTCGAGACCTATGGTTAAGGATGAAAAAATATTTATCACTAAACTGTAACTCTTAGTAGTTGGCTTAAATGAACCTAACCGACACAGTCATGTACCTGAACTTCTAACGAGAATTGATGTTTCTTTGTTCTTCATTTTCAGTAACCTTTCCAAGTTTCAATAAATACATGCCATCAATTTCACAATCGGTGCACCTAAGTTTTTTTGAAGTATTATATACGTTAAACACGAAAACTGCAAATTTTCCATATAAAAAAATTTAACTAAAGGTAGCAATCTAGATAAAGTATTTTTTTCCTCTCTTTTCGAAGCAATCTAAATTTTCCTAGATTTGCCTCTGATGGTAAGTCTTTAAAACAAGTTCTAAAATATAAAATTTTCTCATAGATGCTGCAGTTTTTTCTACCTTTTCTCTTGTTGCTGTGAGAGGGCGAGATTATGAGCCTTATGCTGGATACTGCTAGGAAGGAAGCACTTTTGGTATTAAATTAGTAGTAATATCAATGAAGATGTTGCGATTAGTCAAATTTGCAGGATAACTCATTCGGCAACTTTGGGCAACTTATATAGAAAAAAAACATAAGAAAAGAAAACAAGCACACGAAACAAAAGAAAGCAACAAAATTAAAAACAAAAAAACAGACGGTTGCTCATCTTTTGTGCAGTTACTTTTCAAAATATGCCTTAGATAAACCTTTTTTTTTTTTGGTTTTCCAACCGTTCGGTACCTTCATCGGTCTTTAATGATAAATCCGGATTAACGTCGGAAAGCTAAGACCTTCCTAACAAACACGACTCTAAAATGAAAGCTCAAATCTAAGACCTTAACCATGGTTAAGGATGCAGGAGTACTTATCACTCCACTATAACTCTTGGTAGTTGGCTTAAATGATCCCAACAGACACAACAATATACCTGAACTTCTAACGAGAATTGATGTTTCTTTGTTCTTCATTTTCAGTAACCTTTCCAAGTTTCAATAATTCCATGCCATCAATTTTCACAATCGGTGCACCTAAGTTTTTTTGAAGTATACGTTAAACACGAAAACTGCAAATTTTCCATATAAAAAAATTTAACTGAAGTAGCAATCTAGATAAAGTATTTTTTCCCTCTCTTTTCGAAGCAAATACAAGTCAAACCAATTCATATCACCTTGTGTTCTAGATATTCTAGTAACTCTAGAAACAAAATAGAGGGAAAAAGAATTTGACTTTCCCTCTTAATTACCTAAACCTTCAAGGGTTATATTGTACGAACCACTAACTCGACTAATTTGCATTTACGTTTAGAATCCTCATAAAGGAACTTAAAGTTTTTCCTATTAAGAAGTTATGTTTTTCATTATCAGAGCTCAAATTCGAGACCTAACGAAGGAATCTGAACTATCCCATTACACTAACTCCTTGGTGATATATCATACAAAATATTCTTTAAATTTTCAATGAACTCTAACAAAGAAAATACTCAATTCTTGACCAGATGCACCATCAGGATTTATCATGTAAAAAGCTTCTGAATCTTTTGATCCAATCACCCTATCAAATCTTACTCTCATATAAGTCATTTCTCCATCAGCAGCACTCTCTTTTTGATCAGGTGGACAAGGAAGAACGCCTGCACCCATTGAAACTCCTCTCAATAATTGCATCACATGAACTTCATCATCAGTCATATTTTTCCTCCTTATAGAATACCCAAATTTCCTACCATTACAATAAACAGCCCAAACAAACTCCTCCAACACTTTCTTCTTAGGTGTCTTTGTTTCACTCTCAAGTGCCAATCTTACTATATCTGATCCCATTTCTTTGTGAAAAACTCCGGTGAGCATTGGTAACTCGATCACGAAAATGGGAAGACGGTGTGGATCTTCTTGAATAGCTAGACTAACTCTGCCTTTTTTGTAACCAAATAAAGTACCTGTGGTTGCTTTATCAGTTAACATTGGCTTTCTTGGACGACCTAATAAGGCTACCATTTTGCAACCAGTTGTTAACATGGGAAGAAGTTTAAACATGCGAAGAATGCCACCACCACTACTTGAGGATTTTCTACTTTTCTTGGTTTCTGTATTATTTTTACTACTATAATTGTGATGATTCTGATGATGATGATGATTTGTGGTACTACGTTGGAGTAATGATAATAAGGCAGGGTTTTCCATTTGGTTGAATGGGCTAGAGTATATAGATGACATATTGTGGTGAGTTTGTTTAGGGTTTTGGTTCTTGAATTGGAAGGCCATATCTTGAATAAGGAACTGATCAGAAATATGAATCTTGATGTATTGCTATTTATAAAGGATTTTAGTTATATATGTTGTTAGTGTATGAATTTGTATTAGTGTATTTTAACATCATGTAGCAGGTCTTATTTTTTAAGTTACTAATTCAATTATCCGCGAACGGTTATATGTAGTAATCTCTCCGCGTCCCAATATATATTGTAATATTTGACTGAGCACGGAGTTTAAAAAAAAAATAAAGACTTTTGAAATGTGATCTAAAAAAAAATCTTAGACGATTATGTGACCAAAAATCATCTCAATAAAGAAAAAATAGAAAGTTTAAAATTAACTTTATAAGGAAGTATGAAATTCTTTAGGTCATATTAAAAATGAAAGTATGATACATGATAAGACATAGAAATTAATATTATTTAAGTAATTTGACAGTATAAAATTAATGTACAGTATCAACATAGAAAAATCGAGATATATTTATTATATGTGTAATTGTTTGGAAAATGGATAAAAGAGAAGTTAAGAAAAAGGCAACTTTTTGGTTAGGTTGTACTTTTTAAGTGGGGAATGGAAGACATTACTCCTAGTTGGTTAAATTGGAATAAAGAATAGAAAAGAAAAGAAAAAGGGAGGCTTTTTAAATTTTCTCCTGGACATTTTATTTTGAGGGGCCTGTCTTGGCCTTTGGATACGTTCTTGGCTTGATTTTCAACTACATATTCGATTTGGGAATAATATCTTATTTGTTATCTTTCTTTTATCTTTAGCATAGTATAATGTTTAAATTGTCAGATTAAAAAGGAAGGAAACATCATAGTATAGTGTTCTCATCTCAACCATATCTCTATACTTCGATTTACAAACAGAATAAAGTATCTATAAATAAGAACTTAGTTTATTTATTATTTGTGGAAATTATTAGATTTGTAGGAGTATAATATTTTATATGAAGTTATATATAATTGTGCCGACATCTAATAGTTGTCATTATGTTCTAGAAATACTAGGATTTGGTCTAAGAATTTAATGCTTAACTTTAAATTAATGTTACATTCCGAATTGGAAAAAATATACTTTGATCCTACAAATATCGAAGTAAGACCAATAACAATAGAATTTTGCGAATCAATTGAACCCATTGTTTTTTACTCATATTATAACAATTACTATTACTATGTCTCATTGCCAAACAAACTAAGTTGAGATCATTTATATAAATCTTATTGACTATCCGTACATACTTAAAATATAATTAAAATGTAAAACATTATGATGTTATTCTCATTCTGAATCTGCATTGTAAATTCTGGATTCACATTTAGCTCTATATATTAAGCCACAATCATTACATGAAACTCATATAAGGAGAGATTTATTAAATTCTAGAAACAAGATATAAACGAAAACGGTTCCTAAGCCAAAATTTTGATGTGACCAAGTTCATTGAGGAATATAAATATTAAAAAGAACTTGGAAAGTGATAAGATAAGGATATATGGTCACACCACCAATTAATTTCTTGGGGGTGTGGGGAGAAGGAGAAGAAAAAACACTTCAAGAAAAGATGAAAAAAGTGTTCTTTTTTAAGTGATGCTTTGGTATTTGCATGTGCCTCTCTGATTATCACATGGAGTATCAACATCAATTCCCTTTATGCTTTTCTTTTTTCACTATAGCCTATAGGTGCAACTCATCTATCCCCAAAACTTTGCTAGCTAGTTCTTCTTGTCAATTTGAAACTCACTTTAATTTGTTATATTTAAAGTGACTATCCTTTTCATCACTCCATCAAATATATATCTCCATTTTTCTTTTATGATCTAGACTAAAGACAAGACTGATCACTGAGCCTAAGAGGTGCTCTGACCTCTATTTCCAAAAGTCGACTATGCTAGAAATTATTGGTGAATTATATGTTCAAGAGTTTAACTTTTTCTTGTCTGGGAGAAGTTAGATACAAGCATATTAGTGATGGAGGTAAATTCATCCTTGATCCGTCACTAAATAGATTCAACGACGAAAAAATGCTATTTAGTAATGACATATAACCATCGACCATCGTGCTAATTTTTGTAATTTTAGTGATCAGATGATCATTTACAATTAGTCTTATTAGCTAGTAACATGAAAAATAAAGCAAGTTTCCTTTGAAAATTATTAGTAAAACAAAAATTTAAGTTATTAGTGCATGTGATGAGTTAAATTCCGTCAACTAATTAATCTTTAATTCTGTCATTTAAGTTTTAACATAAGATATCTTCGCTAGTTTAACCAGCTTATAAGCTTAACCAAATAGCATCTTACTCCCTTTAGTATAATTTAATTAATTGTAGCAAATAAGTAATACATGTGTTACTTAATTGCTTTTCACTCTTGAAGAAAAGATCCCTTGTAACTATAGCCTTTAATGATATTTTTCCATAACTCTTACAATCAATCGGCTGTCAAATTAATAAGTGGCCCTTTTACATATTGCTGGTCCATATATATGCTAAAGACACATCAAATCAAAATGGAGACCATTATAATTGATACTCTTATTGGTAACTCAACAAAAAGTACGATGCTACCATATGCATAACTATTAGACAATGTGGCCAGAAATTCTTTTGCGTAATGGGATCGCAATTATGGACAGACAGTGGCCTACTTAATGCCACACCCTTATCATATATCACATGGATCATAGATTGAAAGGAAAAAAGTTGGCGGTAATGTCGATAAAACTTGTGCCATGAAATCACATGAACTTGAGGTCAGCAGCATAAATATAAAAAACTTATTCGCCCTATTAATTACAATTAAATAAATATTGAAGCATATATAAAGATTCATTAATTAATTGCAATATAACAAAAATTAATATATAAAAACATATTATCTAGATATATTTTGGCTTGACATAAAGAGACGATTTTGAGTATATATATTTTTCCACTACAAAATGTGGCTTTGAAGCACACAACATGACATGAGGCCACAGCCCACAGGAGACAAAGGAAACCTACAAGGCTAAGACTCTTCTTCCTTAAAAAATGAAAGCAGACAACTTTGTTTGGCTTCCGGTGAAACATTTTCGACATAAAATATCTTTATTAAAAATCAATTCAATTAAAGCCATCATCTTCTTAATCTAATGAAAATTGTTTATCTTCCAAATTAGTAATAGCGTCTTAGAAAATCAGTAAGGGAAATATATCTTTTCTATGTTTTTCTAGATCTACCATGATTAATCTTAGGCAACTTAGCAGAAGAAGCATATGATTTATGAATAGTGCAAGTGACGTAAATAACTTTTATTAAGTCCTCAAAACTAAAGGGAAAAAACTAATAATAATCCACCAAATTTTTCATTGTAAAACTGGCATGTCTGCCCACTCGTATAATTGTGCTAATGATGGGTCCGATTCTTTATGTTGCTTTCAGAGAGTTTGATGTTACATTTAACTGATTTTACTTTGATTAGGATTGGAGCACTAAAGGAGTATTAGGATTGGAGCACTAAAGGAGTGAAAATGTTTTCTACGGAAGATGTTTTCCTACAAATATTTTCTTGAAAAATAAGTGTTTTTCTTACTTCTTTTTTTTGTTTTTTTTGTTGATATTTGGTTACTTAACAAAAAAGTTCTTCAAAAACATAATCCAAGAAAACACTATGGGAAACGAAATGGGTGAAGGCCGCACGTGGAGGAGCATGGCAGTGAGGTCTGGCCTAGGGTCAAGGTGGGGGGGTCAGGGTTCTGGATTGGAGTCAGGATAAAGGACGTGAGTCGGAGTTCAAATACGGGGCAGAGATATGGGTTTAGGGTTGGGGTCCATATTGTGTAGAAGTCTAGGGTCAAGTAGGGGTCGAGGTTTAGGGTTAAGATTGGCGATGAGGGTCAAGATCGCGGATAGGAGTCGAGGTCGGAGTTCGGGGCGAGTTTCCAAGTTAGGGTCGTAATTAAGATCCAAGGTCGAGACCCAGTGACTGGGGTTTAGGTGAGGGTTGGGGTCAAGGTCACGATCAACATTCATGATTAGGGGTCGAAGTCAGGATTCGAGGTTGAGTTGGTGTAGCGTCGGGGTTTAGAGTTAGAGAAGGATCATGATTCTAACCCTGGATTATGATTCCGACCCCAACCTCGGACCCCAAACTTCGACCTTGAAGAACCTGACCCCTACCCCGATCTCAATCCCGATCTCGATTTCGACCACTAACTCTGACCTCGACCTCGAAACCCGACATGAACCCGACTTCGATCCTTATTTTGAACAGAAATTAACCTTGACCACGAACTTTGATCCCTATACCCCGACCATAAAAACCAACTATGGTCCTAACCCCGACCTCAACCCCTGACCTGACCCTAACCTCTAATCTTGACTCTCAACCCAGAACTAAGAGGAAGGGGGACGAATGAGGAGTGGGTGGTGGGTTAGGGGTAGAGCGTTGGTTGGGGAGGGAGAGGCTGGCGGGGATGGGTGTATGAAGATGAGCGGAGGGTATCGTGGCGGAGGTATGTCGAGAGTCTAGGGGCCAAAATGGCAAGGATATGTAGATTTAGCGGTGAGGGTAGGGGCGGGGAAGATTGAAAGAGAGTTATGACAAATATTTTCTCTCCTCTAGGTAGGAAAGTCATTTTCCTCTATGAGTTCAAAAAGGAAAATATTTTTCAAAATATTGAAGGCGACGAAACATGAAAAACTTAAAACAATATTTTCCAGAATATATTTTCCTTCATACCAAGAGATTGTGAGTTCGAGTCACCCCAAGAGCAAGGTGGGGAGTTCTTGAAGGGAGGGAGCCGAGGGTCTTTCGGAAACAGTCTCTCTACCCCAGGGTAGGGGTAAGGTCTGCGTACACACTACCCTCCCCGAACCCCACTAGTAGAATTATACTGGGTTGTTATTATTGTATTTTCCTTCGTACCAAACACACCCTTAGTTCTAAAGAAAATTTGGTCTTTTAGAATGATTGCTGAACTCCCCTCCTTCAAAACAAATCCTCATGGTATTTACCAATGAAAATATGAATTCATTAACTATAATAAGTCTAATAATAAATTATGTATAGAAATTATTGCATTTATCGATTTGACTTAAAATACATTTCTTGTCAAGTTTGCTATGGTTAATATTAACTCCACTTATGTGAAGTTCGTATAACTCGTCCCAGGTTCAGGTAAAAGATAATTTTGGCAATTTAAAAATATTTGCAGCATCATGAATCATCCCAATATTGTTCTAAATCAGCGTCAATAACAGGTCCAACTTATTTAGGATTGCTGTAAAACTGATTAGCTATTAATTTATTAATGATTATTTGGTTTATTGCCCTCCCAGTAATGAACCTTATTATATTTATTTGAATACGAATTTTAGGAACTTATGGTGAGAAAAAATATTGTTAAGAGGACATGGAGTCATGTTTGGTATGACATAACATAGTTTTCATAACTTTTTTTTGTGTGGAAAATACGTCTAGTGATCAATGGAAATAGAAAGACGCACACTTACATAAAACAAACAAAAGTATTTTAACGATTTGTAAGAGAAAATATTGGCACTAGACAAGGATAACAAAACCATTTGTAGAATTAATGAACATCAAGTTAAGTTATTCCTTAGTTGATCATGTTCCTGGTTAGAGAAATTTGGACCAACATAATGTGTTGTTCAACTTGCTAATTGCTAATGTAATAATTGTCTCTCTTTTTTTCCCGATGTCCTCTTTGCATTCTCAAGAAAAATATTGTTTTCTAAAAATATTGGTATTGGTTGCCACTTGCCTAGTCTAAAATTGGGCGAAAATTAGCAGGCTTGTTGGAATTAGTAAAATAGTTGGGCTTCTTATTTTGACGGCCCAATACAAGTTTCAATTTAGAGCAAACCCAACCGCATCCTACGTCTAATCAGATCAGGAAAAACATGGAATATCGATGATGATTAACAAATGATATAATTACTTTTAACTTTCCCTTTTTTCAAGTTAGAGTTCGTTAAGTATTATGCAAAAAGCGTTTCCCCTGTTTAATACTTTTTCGTATGTACTATTCCTGTTTTATGACTTGCGGGGATGATTGGTTTGGTTTTGGAAGGGTTTGGGTTGGATCTGGTATACTTAGTTCAAGAATAGTGGCCTAAGGTGGCGAAATTTGACTTGAGTCAAAATTTTGAGTAAACGACATCGGAATCGGGGCTTGAAGATTCCAATAGGTTCGTATGATAATTTAGGACTTGGGCGTATGTTCAAATCGAGTTACGGGTGGACCCTAGCATTTCGACGTTTATTATTGTAAGTTGGCATCTTGAAGGTGTTAGAGTTTTTTAAGTTTGATTTGAAGTAGACTTTGTAATGCCTGTTAGGGATTCCGAGCCTTGAAATAAGTTCGTATAGTAATTTTTGACTTGTGCGTAAAATTTGGCGTCATTTCGAATTGTCTATGTATGATTCGTCTCGTTTGGAGTTAGTTGGAAGAAGTTTGAAGTTCTAAAGTTGATTTATTTAGCTTCGAAGTGCGAGTCTTGGTTTTGATATTATTTTACTTTTTTTCGAGACTTCGAGTAGGTCCATATTGTATTTATAGACTTGTTGGTACATTTGGACGGGGTCCATAAAATGCGAGGGGGGTCCCACGAACGCGATTGAGGACCTGGCTCCTATTCACAAACGTGGAGCTATCTTCGCGAATGCGAAGAAGGCTGAGGCAGGGGGAAGCTGGATAGCATTTAGCCTTCGCAAATGCGGCTGTGGGACTGTGAATGCGGAGGGTCGGGGGTATGTGCATCGCGAACGCGACCTAGGTATTGCGAAAGTGAAGAGGAAAATATGGGCTGAGGCAGTTTGATCTTCACAATTGCGAGGAGCTTTCCGCGATCGCGATGAAGGAATCCCGGGACAGAACATAATTTTTACAAGGGACTTAGGCTCATTTTCATCATTTTTTATTTGGCTTGGGCGATTTTGGAACTCTTTTATGGGAGATTAGCATCATAAAGTAAGTTATTTCTACCAATTATGACTAGATTTTAGTATATGAGTTTGTGGAATTTTGAGAATTTTATATAAGAACTTAGTGTTTAGTAAAAATAGGATTTGACCACGAAATTGATTATGAAATTGGGAACAAGTTATATATTTGAGCTCATAATGACATGGGTAACATTTATCTTCAAACATTTCTGGAGTCTGGGAACGTAAGGCCGATGTTAACTTTTGTTGACTTTATGAGTTGGGTTGAAAAGTTACTCCAATAGTTAAATTGTGAATCTTTGAGCATATATTGATTGGTTTATATGTCCTTCGATTAGTTTTGGGTTGCTCGGCGTTGATTCGACGTGACTAATAAGGTTTGAGAGCCGAGTCTAGCACTTGGAAACAAGGTAAGTCTCTTGTTTAATCTTGTAAGAGAAAAGTATCCCTATAAATATCCTAATTGTTTTGTGCTACTTGTTATGAGTGCTACATACGTACGAGGTGACGAGAGTCCGCATGTAGCGAGATTCATATTTATGTCCGGGTAGACCTAGATCCACATCATGCCTTAAATGTGCTATTTAAATTAAACTTGTTTGTTTGATATTTGAATTTATGACTTAGATTGAGACTAGAATAAATACATTGACCAAGTCTGTCACTTTGGATTTTGTAAAATATTTGATGAACAATAGTTCTGTATCTTCTCGACTCGCATGTATCTTCGTGAGTGAGAGACTTTCTCTACTCTTATGGGATCGGGTTGTTCGTCTCGACAGGATTTTAAATTACTCTTATGGGATCGAGACGTTCGGCTCGACAGGATTTTAAATTACTCTTATGGGATTGGGCTGTTTGCCTCAACAAGACTATAAATTACTCTTATGGGATTGGGCTGTTTGCCTCAACAAGACTATAAATTACTCTTATGGGATCGGATTATTCACCTCGGTAGTATTGTGAGTTATTCTTATGGGATCGGGCCTTTCGCTTCGACGGTATAGTGTAACACTATTCTTATGGGATAAGGAAGTTCACCTCGGCAGACTCGTGCATAATACTTGAAATTTGATTTAGTATTGGTATCAAATGGTTTTGTGCCTTCGAGGCAGGTTATGGTATTTAGTAGTTTCGTAATAATTCTTATTTGGGTGTTTTTCGTAATAATTTGATATTTATCTGTCTTATTTCTAATTGTTGTGTTTCATACCTGTCTACTTTATGTATCTTATTATTTGACCACTAGTAAGTGTCAAGGTTGACCTATCATTACTACTTTTTTGAGGTTAGACTAGATACTTACTAGGCACGCGTTGATTTACGTACTCATACTAATTGTACAGGTACAGAGACAGGTACATTAGGTGGTCATTCGGGCGTGTAGACTTACTACCCAGAGACGTAGAAGTGAACTGCTCTCCATGTTTCGATCTGCAGCACCCGAAGTCTCCTTCTTGTCATGTTTATTATTTCTATCTCTTTTATTTTAGACAGTAGCTATAGAGATTTTATATATTCTTCTAGATTGCTCATGCACTTGTGAAACCGAGTTTTAAGAGTTCTAGTGGATGTTCACAGTTGTACCTGATGTTATTATTATTACTTCGCTTATGTTTTATTCATACTCTGTGACTTGGTAAGGAGGAATATATGTGTTCCATTATTTCTAAATTTAACTCCACTTACTTAATGAAACTTCCTGAGTTTAAAAGTAAAAAATGGATAACTAAGTGGGAGGTTCACCATTGGCTTTCCTAACAGCACCGTTGCGTTCCATCACGGCCTAGGATGGGAATTGGGTCATGATAGCTTGGTATCAGAGTACTAGGTTCACATAGGTCTCACGAGTCATGAGCATACCTAGTAGAGTCTTGCAAATCGATGCAGAGACGTCCGTACTTGTCTTCAAGAGGCTATGGGGTGTTAGGAAACTTCTGTTTCTTCATCTCCTATTATTCAGTTGATGTTATGCTAAGTTCTTTCTATTATTCTCACAGATGGTGAGAACACGCACGATCGTAGTACCCGGCAGCTGAGGAGCTGCTCCCTAGTCATCAAAGGTAGAGGCTGAGGGAGGGCCACAAATCCTATTAGAGGACGAGGACGTCTTAGAGTTGCCCTAGTAGTACCACCAGTGGATTCCAATGGAGGATCCTATTATTGAGGAGCAAGATAAGGTACCTACAGCCGAGCCGACCCCAGCAGACTTTATGACAGCACCGGGTTTTCAAGAGGTTATGGGTCGTATGCTGCAGTTCATGGATTCTATGACTCAGGGTGCACTATTCCCTGCAGATCTGACCATATCTTAAGCGGGAGGGGGAGCACAAAGCTCTACTGCTCATGCTCCCTGGCACGCTGCTGCCATTTATCAGACCCTAGGTGTACTACCTACCGGCGAGGTTCAGCTGGTTGCAGCGGTTAGAGCATACACTAGATCAGCACGAGATCGTTGATGAGAAGAAGCGTCTGGACAGATGGACTAGGCTTCATCCTCCCGTATTTAGCGGTGAACAGTTAGAGGACCTATAGGATTTCATTGACCATTGTAGGGAGATGTTGCATAATATGGGGCAAGCCAGCAGGTTCACCTCCCTTGACTTGGGATCAGTTTACACACCTCTTCTTGGAGAAGTATATTCCCCATTCATAGAGGGAAGAGCTACAAGGCCAGTTTGAGCGGCTCTAACAGAGTCAGATGTATGTGATTGATTACGAGATGAGATTCACTAACTTGTCTCGTCATGCAGCTATCATACTCCCCACATATGCAAAGAGAGTGCAAAGGTTTATTGTAGGCTTGCACCCTGAGATTCAGGTTTCTAAGGCACAAGAGGTAGAGAAGGGGACTCTATTCTTCCAGGTTATAGAGATAGCTTAGAGAATCGAGCATATTCGCAATCAGAGCAGATAGTTCATGTCGAGGGATAAATGACCTCGACATTTTGGTGGATTTAGCGGCACCCCATATGGGGAGGGGGGTCAGTTTATGAGGGGCCATCCTAGCAGGCCCATGCATTCAACACCATAGCCTATTCGGGGTGATTTGGCACGACCCCACTTTAGCGCTATTCTAGAGCATACTTACCGTCTGCCAGCTATTTAGGGTTCCCCCAGTGGGTATTCGAGTTATCGGGGTCAGACTCATAGTTAACAATTTTCTACTCAGTGAGGTTGTTTTGAGTGCGAGGACTTGGGCCACATGAAGAGGTTTTGTCCCAGACTTCGGGGCAAAGCAGTCTGGTAGGACCATCAGCCTATAATTACTGCATCAGATGCCGCACCGCCCGGCCAACCGACCATAGGTGGATGGAGGGTGGGTAGGGGTCACCCTAGAGGTAGAGGCTAGTTAGGTGGCGCTCCGACTAGATTCTATGCCTTCCCAGCCAAACTAGAGGCAGTCACCTTCGATGCAATGATCACATGTATTAGTTTTATTTGTCGTAGAGATGCTTCAGTACTATTTAACCTAGGGTCTACCTATTCTTATGTCTCTTCTCTATTTGCTCCTTATCTGGATGTATCTCGTGAGTCATTGGGTGTTACCGTATGTGTCCACGCTAATGGGTGATTCTATTGATTTGGATCAGGTTTATCGTCCCTGTGTAGTGAATTTCTATGGGTGTGAGACCAGAGCACATCTTCTATTACTCGATATGATTGACTTTGAGGTTATACTAGGCATGGATTAGTTGTCTCCATACCATACCATTCTCGATTGCCATGCCAAGACTGTCACCTTGGCGATGCTAGAGTTTCCTAGATTGGAGGGGAGAGGCTAATATATTAGTAAATCTAGTCGGGTTATCTCTTTTTTTAGGGCTCGACATATGCTCGAGAAGGGGTGTTTGGCTTATCTGTCTTTTGTTCGACATAATGCTGTATAGACTCCCACGATAGATTTAGTGCTTATGGTGCGAGAGTTTTTATGTATTTCCTGGTGATCTATTAGGCATGCCACCAGATCGTGATATCGATTTCGTCATTGATTTCGCACCAGGCACCCAGCCTATCTTTATTCCACCTTACTATATGTCTTATGTGGAGTTGAGAGAGCTTATGGTACGTGAGGTTTTTGATGTATTTCCTGCTGATCTACCAGGCATGCCACCAGATCGTGATATCGATTTTGGCATTGATTTGGCACCAGGCACCCAGCCTATCTTTATTCCACCTTACTGCATGACTCATATGGAGTTGAGAGAGTTTAAGGAGCATCTTCATGATTTGCTCGAGAAGGGATTCATTAGGCCGAGTGTGTTGCCTTGGGGTGCACCACTATTATTTATGAAAAAGAAGGATGGGAGTATGCGGGTGTGCATTGATTACTGTTAGTTGAACAAAGTCACCATCAAGAATAAGTACCCGTTGCCACGCATTGATGATTAGCTTGATCATCTATAGGGTGATAGAGTGTTCTTGAAGATCGACTTGAGATCTGGGTATCATCAGCAGAGGATTCGTGCTTCGGATATTCCAAAGACGACTTTTCGAACTAGATATAGGCACTATGTGTTTTACTGATGTCATTTGGCTTGACTAATGCCCTGCGACATTTATGGATTTGATGAATCGAGTGTTAAGGACATATCTTGACTCTTTTTTCATTGTCTTCATTGATGACATATTGATCTACTCGCGTAGCATAGATGAGCATAAACAACATTTGAGGATAGTGCTTCAGGCCTTGCGGAAACAAAATCTATATGCTAAGTTCTCTAAGTGTGAGTTATGGTTAGATTCTATGGCTTCTTGAGGCATATTGTGTTAGGTGAGGATATTAAGGTAGATCTCAGGAAGATCGAGGCAGTTCAGATTTGGCCTCGCCATCAAGAATTTCTTGGGACTAGCAGGTTATTATCGTCGCTTTGTGGAGGGCTTCTCATCTATTACAACTTCTTTGACTAGATTGACCCAGAAGGGTGCTCAGTTTAGATGGTCCGATAATTTCAAGGTGACCTTTTAGAAGCTCAAGACTGCATTGACTACAACACCAGTGCTGGTTTTCCCCTCCGATTTAGGGATGTATACCGTGTATTGTGATGCTTCACGCGATGGTTTGGGTTGTGTGTTGATGCAGGAGAGGCGAGGTATTGCATTTGCTTCACGTCAGTGGAAGCCCTACGAGAAGAACTACCTTGTACATGATTTGGAGTTGGCTTCAATAGTTCATGCTCTTAAGATCTGGAGGCATTATCTTTATGGAGTGTTATGTGAGGTTTATGCCGATCACCGCAGTTTGAAGCATCTATTTAAGCAGAGGGATCTTAATCTGAGGCAACACATGTGGCTTGAGTTACTGAAGGATTATGATATTACCATTCTTTATCATACGGGCAAGCCGATTGTGGTCGTGGATGCCTTGAGTAGAAAGACTGAGAGTATGGGTAGTTTGGCATTCATTTTAGTAGAGGAGAGGCATTTGGCTTTGGACCTTCAGTCCTTAGCTAAAAAACTAGTGAGGCTGGAAATTTCAGAGCCCAATCGGGTCCTTACATATGTTGTGGCCCAGTCTTCTTTATTCGAGCAGATTAAGGCCCGTCAATATGATGATTCGCTCTTGCTGGTCCTTAGAAAGACGGTGCTACGGGGTGATGCCAATAAGGTTACTATCAGAGATGATGGTGTTCTGTGACTCTAGGGTTACGTATGGGTTCCTAATGTTGATGGCCTGAGGGAGACGATTCTAGAGAAGGCACACAACTTGCATTATTCCATTCATCCAGGTGCCACGAAGATGTATCGTAACCTAATGCAGTATTACTAGTGGTGGCGGATGAAGAAAGACATAGTTGAGTATGTGGCGAGGTGTTTAAATTGCCAGCAAGTTAAGTACGAGCTCCAGAGGCCAGGTGGCTTACTTCAGCAGATGGTTATACCGGAGTGGAAATGGGAGCACATCACTATGGATTTTGTGGTTGGTTGCCTTTTGCGTCATTGCCGACAGACTAACCAAGTTTGCACACTTCATTCCGGTGATGTTACATCCCAGTTTTTTGTCAGTTAAAGTTTCGTCATAAGTTAATCGACGTAAGCTCGGGAATGAGATTAGTTTTGAGTATATAAGTATTTATATTATTATAATAGGTGTTAAGTAAGTGCCGTGAAGTTTAGAGGTTAAACAAATTGAAGAAAATGAGTTTCGTTGAAGTTTGATAATTTAGGATAAAATACGGTCCAAGCTACAATACCCCATATTTATGGACTAGCGCCATACAATATACCACATGACCGTGATAGTAAGGTATATAAAGTATGTTAAAAATGATTAGTATTTTAAGTAATTTGAGATAATTTCTAATTATGTTAGTAATGGGTTAAATTGATTTTAGTGAGAAGTTAACCAATTAATTAATTGGTGGATAAGTATTTGGTGGAAACATCCTCCCAACGTGGCAGCAAGTGAGATTCTTAATCAAGCCTAATAGTGACTAGGTAATCTATGTAGCTAGGTGGCATATTTAGGGGATTCTTTGGCAAAGTAATCACATAAAGTGGGCCCCACACCCATTATGATAAAGACATCTCCTACATCATTAAAGTGAGATGTATTTACTTTCTAGTAACGGATGGAAAGCCTCAAAAAGCATACATACCACCCACAAAATGCTATAAGCAGCAAGACTTGAAATTCTAAGGGAACACAGTACAACTTTTCTCAAGGAAATCATATAGATTTTTCCCTACTTCGATTCTGTCGTTACGTGTTTTGTCGCGATTGACGTGTGTTAGAGGGATTGTCAAGAGAATCGACTCAGGTATGTTAAGGCTATCCATTCTTTCCATTTGGCATGATCCATGCGATGCAAACGAAACGAGCAAGCGCATAACTTTCATAAATGCCTCTATTCATAGAAGTAATAGGGGTGCCTATGTTCTTGATTCTCCATGTGTATTATTATTATATCTTCTGTTCACGGGTCTCAGAAAAATACGTAGTTGATAAAATTTATCCGAAGGCATATTGATCTTATGACATACCGAGAAATCTTATTAACTTACTTCTTATGCATTGCATTCATTTATACATGCACATTGGCCCATGTTTCATTCACGTTTTTATATACTGTTTTTTATGCCTTACATACTTGGTACATTATTCGTACTGACGCCCCTATTTTCTGGGGCCTGCAAGTGCAAGCAGATAGGCTGATGGTCCCCTTTCTTAGGATCCTAGCTCAGTGGGAGTTGGCGTGTTCCACTTGATCCGAAGTTGCTAATGATTTTGGTACTCTATTTTTGTATGTAGATATGGGTACGACGGGGACAAGTACCATCCTTTATACAGTTGTACACTCTATTAGAGGTCTGTAGACAGTCATGTATAGTCAGATAGTATGTGGACTTATCGGCTCGCCCTACCATATTCCGTATATATATGTACATATGTCTTTTGGGCACGTTTTCTCGTGTATGTTATTCACTTAATTCAGTAGTTTACTACCAGACGTTATGCATTTCCTACACTTATTTCATGTTTTATATTAGACGTATGCTTAGGAGTGTTCGACAGGTAGGCTCGGACACTCGTCATGGCCCATCGATTTGGGTCGTGACAGGTGGTGACTACATACACTTTAGAGAAGTTGGCCCATATTTATATTCAGGAGATCGTCCAATTACATGGCATGCCTATTTCTATTATTTCAGATAGAGGCACTCAGTTCACATCGCATTTTCGGAGAGCAGTACATAGTGATTTGGGTACTCGATAGAGCTCATCACGGCCTTTCATCCACAGACCGATGGGCAGTTGGAGCAGACAGTTCATATTCTCAAGGATATGCTTAGAGCATGTGTGATTGACTTTTAAGGGTAGTGGAATCTATTCTTACCGTTGACCGAGTTTTCTTACAACAACGATTATCAGTCTAGCATTGAGATGGCTTCATTTGACGCTTGTATGGCCGGCGATGTCGTTCCCCCATCAGTTGATTTGTGCCTGGCGAGGCTAGGTTATATGGTACTGATCTGGTGAAGGATGTCCTGGATAAGGTAAGGTTGATACATGATCCTCTTCGCACAGCACAGTCCAGGCAGAATAATTACACGAATCATAAGGCATATGATTTGTCATTTATGATTGGTGAGAATGTGTTCTTGAAAGTCTCACCAATGAAGGGTATCATGAGCTTCAGAAAGAGAGGCAAGTTGAATCCGAGGTTCATCGGTCCATTCGAGGTGTTGGAGCGAGCTGGTGAGGTTATATACATACTTGCTTTGCCTCCTAGTCAATTGGGAGTTTATCCGGTATTCCACGTATCTATGCTCCGGAGGTACCATACTGATAGGTCCCATGTGTTGGATGATAACACATTTTAGCTAGATGAGAGCTTGGGTTATGAGAAGGAGCTAGTTGATATTGTTGATAGGTAGGTATGCAAGTTGAGGTCTAAGAAAATTTCAATGGTTAAGGTCCAGTGGAGAGGTCAACCAATCGAGGAGGTAACTTGGGAGATCGAGGAGGACATGCGGAGCATATATCCACACTTATTCGTCACTTCGGGTATGATTCTAAACTCGTTCGAGGACAAATGTTTGTTTAAGAGGCGGAGAATGTAATGACTCGATCAATCATTTTGCTTTATAGATCTTTGATTTCTAGATCTTTGTTCCCCTATTTAAGACTTTCCATATGTGCTCTTCCTATTTTATGACTTGCGGGGATGGTTGGTTTGGTTTGGAAGGATTTGGGTTGGATCCTGAACACTTAGTTCCTTAATAGTGACCTAAGGTGGCAAAGTTTCACTTGAGTCAGCATTTTTAGTAAATGATCTCAGAATTGGGATTTGAGAATTTCAATAGGTTCGTATGATGCTTTTTGACTTGGGCGTATGTTCAGATCGGGTTTCGGATAGACCGTGAGCATTTCAGTGTTTATTGTTGAAAATTGGCATCTTGAAGGTTTTAAAGTTTTCTAAGTTTGATTTGAAGTAGACTTTGATGTTATCAATGTCCGTTTGAGGTTCCGAGACTTGTAATAGGTAAGTATAGCAATTTTTGACTTGTGCATAAAATTTGGCGTCATTCCGAGTTGTCTAAATATGATTCATCGTATTTGGAGTTAGTTGGAAGACGTTTAAAGTTTTAAAGTTAATTTATTTAGTTTCGAGGTGCGATTGTTGCTTTAGATATTATTTTACGTGTTTCGAGACTTTTGATTAGGTCTGTAGTATGTTTATGGAATTGCTAGTATATTTTGACGGGGTCCAGGGTGGCCCGAGTAAGTTCCATACCACCCGAAGCAAAGTTGATGTTGGCAGATTTTGCTGGTTTGCTAGCGTGCTTCGCGATCGCGAAGGGTGTTCCGAGATTCCGAAGGAGGCTGGAGAAGGGGCCAGAGGTTTTCTCTTCGCGAACGCGAGGAGGGTCCCGCGAACGCGATGAAGGACCTGGCTTCTCTTGGCGAAGCGAATAAGGAGGAGGCAGGGGGAAGCTGGAAGGCATTTAGCCTTCGCGAACGCGACCTAGGTGTCGCAAATGCGAAGTAGAAAATCTGAGCAGAGACAGTTTGGTCTTCACGATCGCAATGAAGGTATCCCTGGGCAGAACATGATTTTTATATGGGACTTAGGCCCATCTTCCCCATTTTTCATTTGGCTTGGGCGATTTTGGAGCTCTTTTGAGGGGGATTTTAATCAAGCATCATAAGGCAAGTGTTTTCTACCAATTATGAGTTAAATAACATAATAATTTGTGGAATTTTGAGATTTTTATTGAAGAACCTATGATTTAGTAAAAATGAAATTTCACCACGAAATAAATTATGGAATTAGAAACAAGTTATATATTTGAGCTCGTAATGCCATTGGTAACTTTTATCTTCAAAATTTTCTGTAATTCGGGCATGTGGGTCCGAGTTGACTTTCCGAGTTGGATTGAAAAACTACTCTAATAGTTAAATTATAAAGTTTTGAGAATATATTGATTGGTTTATACATCCTTTGATTAGTTTCAGGTTGCTTGCCATTGATTCGAGGTGACTAGTGAGGTTTGAGAGCCGATTTAAGGGCTTGGAAGCGAGGCAAGTCTCTTTGCTAATCTTGTAAGAGGGAATTATCCCCGTAGGTATCTTACTTATTGTGTGCTGCTTGTTATGGGTGCTACGTACGTTCAAGGTGACGAGAGTCCATGCATAACTAGATTCATGTTTATCTCCGGGTAGATCTAGATCCACACCGTACTTTAAATGTACTCTTTGAATTATACTTGTTTGTTTGATTATTATAATTTATGACTGAGATTGAGACTAGAATAAATACATTGATCGAGTCTCTTACTTTGGATTTTGTGAAATATTTGATGAACGGTAGTTTCGTGTCTTCTCGACTCGCATGTATCTTTGCGAGTGAGAGAGTTTCTCTACTCTTATGTGATCAGGCCATTCGCTTCGACAGATTTTTAAATTACTCTTATGAGATCGGGCTGTTCATGTCACACCCCAAAACCGAGGAGCGCGACCGGTGCTCAACCGAGTGAACCCGATCGAGCAAGCCTGTTAGATTTTATTCTACCTAAACTCATCCACGAATAGAGATAATAGATATTTTCATTAATTAGACGAAAATGTGTTCATTTCTACAATACCAATTCATTTCCAATAGTTTCATCATTTTTAAAGTCTCAAATGGACAAGTAATACAACCACAACATAACATAGTTTGTCTTTCCCCAACACCAATACACAACCCACACTATGTCTACGGAGCCTCTATAGATAAAGAAGAGTACAATGATAATACCAGCAACAAGGCCCCGACTATACCTCAAATAGAATACACAAGTACAAAAGATTCATGGCCCCAGAATGAAGTAGGGCTCACCAAGTCAGCTGGGAAGAAGGTGCACTGCTATCACTGATCAATATCTCCTGCTGTGCAACCACCTGCATCCATTGAATGATATAGCACCCCCGACAAAAGGGATGTTAGTACCGTTAAATAGTACTAGTATGTATAACTAAACACCCTCTCAATAGAATGACAATTAATACAAACAAGGTTATCATAATATCTGAAAAACTTAATCAACATCAAACCTCAATTTAGGATCAAGAAAGTGTTCAAATTAATTTCCATATCTCACATTGGGAGATTTTTAGTATCGATATACCATTATCCGTAATATCAGTGTTTCGCAATACCAATACCACCGTACTTTTAGTACGGAGTCCGATCACGACCCGATCGGCTAGGCTATGTCATAAGAGAATCAACCATAATTACTATCAATACCAATACCACTGTAAATTTAGTACGGAGTCCTATCACGACCCGATCGGCTAGGCTATCTCATTATTCACAATACCATTATTCACTAAACCAGTACCACCGTACTCTTAGCACGGGTCCGATCACGACCCGATCGGCTAGGCCATCTCATTAGAGACATCAACCACAAATTTCTCTCAATATTAATAACACCATCTTTAGCACGGAGTCCGATCACGACCCGATCGGCTAGGCCATCCATTAGGGACATCGACCACAATCACAATGTCAATTACAATTTCCAGCAGAATCACCACCATGTGTGCGACATGGTGTCCGATCACGACCCGACCGGATAGGCCGTCTTATTTGAGACATCAGCCTTTTAATATCAATTATCGCATTTCGTATTACTTTCACATCTTTTCATTTCATTGGCACTAATGGCCATAATTATAAGATCATTCTTGGCACGTTGGCCATATTCAGTATTTCATGCTCACCTTATCAATTTCAAATATCATTATCATCATCAACAACAAATACAATTCAAATCAAGGTGTATAGTACACATG
>AWOL01S0019937.1:0-25751 GCA_000715115.1 Nicotiana otophora
AGATAATACATATTTTCATTAATTAGACAAAAAGGTGTTCATGTCTACAATACCAATTCATTACCAATAGTTTCATCATTTTTAAAGTCTCAAATGGACAAATAATACANGCATTTGGGATGCTTGTTGAACATATATCTTCCAACCCAATCTTACTCGGAATAGCCAGTTTCATAATGAATCACTCGGGACTTTTATAATTTACATGAATATCATGGGATTCAATTCTAAGAGAAGAGTTTAGCCAACATACCTCACTTGAGCTTCCTTACACTCTAAATGTTCCGAAATTCTTAGCAACTTCAATCTATTTTAGAAATATAATAAATTGAACCAAAATTAGGAAGATGATCATGGTTCTAGCTCATTTGAGCATTTTATCAAACACTAGATGTGCATTAAGGTTTCAAGGTTCTTTCATGGAGGATTCCTTCATCCCACAACCCAACCTTTATCATTTTTAGCTCAACAACCTTTTTACACCCTTTGATAACACATGCATTTAAAATAACCAACCTTCTTGCCTAGAAATTATCTCGCTTATTATCCATTTCTACATAAAATTCAAAATTGAGGGTTAGGGTGTAGAATCTTACCTCTAGGATGAAGACCTAGTGAGTTTCCCTTCTCAATCTTCCAAAACTTGGGCAAGAATTGAAGAACAATTATTGGAGAACACCTTCTCACTCTAGGGCACCCTCTCTCACTCAAAAATGTCAGATAATAGCTCAAAAATGACCCAAAGAGTGTATTTAACGAAATAGGGTCGGGTTTTAAAACCTCAAAAATAGAGCTCCGGAACAGGTTCTGCAGTCGCATATGCGACCGCATAATGGCTATGCGGATCGGATATCGGTCGCATAATTGGTTACAAAATAGCCAAAAGAACTGCATGTGTATGCGGTCCGCATAACTGTTATGCGGTCGCATAATGCACCGCATAACAGTTATGCGGTCGCATAGTCGACCACATAGCTGCTTCCAGAATAGCCCTCACCTGCTCACTTCTGCGGCCATTATGCGGCCCGCAGAGTGATTATGCGATCGCATAATGGACTGTATAAATGTACATTTTCGGCAAAAAATTTCCTTTACTTTCTCGTGTATTGTTCAACCCAAAAAGTCCTCGCCGCGGCGAGCTTGTAAGCCGTGAAGAATTTCTATAATCCTCAAACACGTAAGCCTAGTCCGGCACCATGAAATATTATTTTCTTTACAAATTTTACTAGGCCTTACACTTAAGTACTTCGAAATTTTCCGGGGTGTTACAGTTCACCTCGGCAGTATTTTAAATTACTCTTATGGAGATTGTGTCGTTCGCCTCGATAGGACTGTAAATTACTCTTATGGGACCGGGTCGTTCGCTTCGGCAGTATTGTGAGTTATTCTTATGGGATCGGGTTATTCGCTTCGGCGATATTATGTAATATTATTCTCATGGGATCGGATCGTTCGCCTAGTCAAACTCGTTCCTAATACTTGCGATTTGATTTTGTATTGGTATCAAATGGTTTTGTGCCATCGAGGCAGGTTGTATTTAGTGATTTCGTAATAATTCTTGTTTGGGAATTTTATTATTGATATTTATATGGCTCGCTGCTACTTGTTGTGTTTCATACTTGTCTACTTTATGTGTCTTATTATTTGACTACTAGTAAGTGTCAAAGTCGACCCCTCGTCACTACTTATTCGAGGTTAGAATAGATACTTACTAGGTATATGTTGATTTACGTACTCATGCTATACTCCTTCACTGATTGTGCAGGTACTGAGATAGGTATATTAGGTGGTCATTCGGGCACGTAGACTTACTACCCGGAGACATAGTGGTGAGCTGCTCTCCGTGTTTCGATTTGCCGCACCTGGAGTCTCCTTCTTGTCATGTTTATTATTTTTATTTCTTTTATTTTAGACAGTAGCTATAACGGTTTTGTATATTCTACTAGATTACTCGTGCATTTGTGATACCGGGTTTTGGAGATTCTAGTGGATGTTCACGGTTGTACCTGATGTTATTATTATTACTTCGCTCATATTTTATTCATCCTCTTGACTTGGTAAGGAGGAATGTATATATTCCATGGTTTTTAAATTCAATTCCACTTACTTAATGAAACTTCGTGAGTTTGAAAGTTAAAAATGATTAATTAAGTGGGATGTTCACCATTAGCTTGTCTAATGGCACCATCACGACCTAGGATGGGAATTGGATAGTAACAGTTTCCTTTCTTTACTGTATTAGATAACTTAAAAGATAATTATATATAACTGTCTATAATATGTGTAATTAATTATTGAGAAATAAAGCAGTCAACATATTACAACATGTTAAATGACACTAATATTGTATAAAGTTTTCCATGTTTTGAAAGCCAATTAATAATTATTATGTTATATTTTAAAGTAATGAATGACACTTATGCACAACTTTCATTCGTTTTATGATTAATGATACGCTCGATGAAATATTTTAAGGCATCGAGTGCTTGTTATGGTTGGAAGTATTTAGCACACAAATCAAAGAAGGTACCAATATATTTTTTACACTAACAGCTTAAATACTAAACGCTATTTCTCTGACTCAAATAAACAAACAAATATTATGATAATTATATTTTATATCACATGTATATAGATTTTCCTAATTATGTGATTGATGTTAGTATAATAGCTTAATGTCGCTCTTTTCGGAAACATAGTTTTAGTTTGTTTCCATTCAACCAATTACATTTATTATTGTTCAATCAGCTAAAAGGAAACAAACAATAAGAAATTCAATATAATAACTTTATTTTTTCTTCATTAATTTCTAAATTTCAACAATGATATTTTCACCAGGACACTGATTAAATGACATACCTTCATATTATCATATCTCAAGCAGTGCCATTTTGTCAAGGTTCAAGATAATTTGCTCCTTTTTTAAAAATAATTTTTATAGATTCTGAGTACAATCATATTAATATACTTATACCATAGACTTTATATTCCTATTAATATTGTTGACTTTATGATTAGAAGTATTAAGTGAACACACAATGAACAGAATTGGAATTAGTTAAAAACAAAAGACACAAAAGGGACATCTCATTTATTAATCATACAAACAATTTAAAAGAGAGCCCAATGCACCATTAATTACTTAGCTATGATTAAAGTGTTGTACCTCCTGTCCTCCACTTTAGTATATACTCAACAGACCTTGAATCTTTAATTTAAAACATATTAAGATATGACAAAAGTTGTTCTTTATTTTATAGTAGTAAATTATAGGGGAGTTGGAAAAGCCAACTGAATTTGTTGGCCAGCTCTTCTTATAGTTTGTTTTAGTTAAAGTCAAGTAAAAGGGTTAAAAAGCTTTTGCTCATTATTATATCTGCCTTTCATCTCTCTCATTTTTAATAGTAGTGTAAATGTAAATTAAAGATATTGATTGGAAAAACAAGATTTGGGAAAATATGTTATATTTGCATTAATTAGTTCATCGCTTATCAAAATAACCACGGGAGTAGTAACAGTATGAGATATAATTATTATAAATTGAATAGTAGCATGTACATCGCTTAGATGAAACAGAAAAATTCCAATCCAATCAATGTCTTCTCATAAACGAGGGAGGTTGAATTGACTCTTAAAACTTACTTTAAGGTGAAATTGAGAGTTGAATCAAAATTAAGGGGAATAATATACTAGAGGAAAATAATTAAAACGACTATTACAAAAGGGATAGAAGTCTATGACTCTTAATTTATTTTTGAATTATTATTTTATCATATTTTCCACGTCAGCAAGGAGAAAGAATGTTTAAGTAACAATAATGAAGGACTAAATTGAAAATACAAAATAATAAAAGTACCTAAATAAATCAAAACTTTTACTATCATACTTCTTCTTTTTTCCAACAAGTTCTCTTTTCCAGAAACTGTTCCTTCCTCTTTCTTTCTCATAGTTCATTTATGAGTCTTTCCTGGTAAGAACATATTTCTTCCTCGACTTTTATTATTTCAGTTTTGATTAAAAGTTTTAGATTTTTCATGTATTAATCTTTTATCCAAGTCAATACTAGACTTTTTAAATTTGTTTCACACTTTGAAAAATAAGTCTCACACAGTGACTTAGCGACCCTAGGCCAAGGTGGTCAAGTGCACACATTTCGTCGAAAACTTATATTGTGTTTATAAGTTCGATATTACTTTATATAGTTATATATTGTATTTGAATACCCTTAACATAGTTGAATGAGGCAGTCCAGTGGTTGAAGATGTTCAAAGTGACATGTTTACAGGTTCAAAGTTCTACTCATTTATTTGCTAAAACTAAACGGAGACCACCATGTGTGGTCTATATGATTCTTTTTTAATCCAAAATATTTTCTAATAAAATAACTCTTAAAACTTAAAATTTGTGCAGAAACAAACAACTAATCTTAAAAAATATTAACTAAAAGTTGTTTCTTAAATAAAAATTATAATTTAAAAGTCAAGCTATACAAAAATTTCTTCTATAAAAGCTCTCTACAAACTATAAATCCTCTCGACTCTCTCTTTCCTTTGGTTTTGTGGTTACTTTCACTTGTAAATTTTTTAATGTTGGTTTATTTATTATTTATTTTTGATTTATAAAATTATAGTTGTATTAGAAACTTTTTTATTGTTTAGCTAAATGTTGCGCAGTTTGATTTATAAATTTTGGTACTCCATTCATCGATAAAAAAATTGTTGACTTGCTTAAAATTTGAATATTCTTGGCAAAGCCTCCATTTTATTCTTCTATTTGCTTCTATTTGGTTGCATTTACAGAGATTTTTATTTCTACTATTTTAATAAATTCACTTATGTTATATTTTGTTACGACTACGTAAATTCGGTAATCGCCTATATTATGTTTTTCTAATGTAAAGCCAATTAGGCCATATTACATTGTTGTTCTCCTCCACGTTTTATAAAAGCCCTATGAATTAATTTGAGATTGCTTGGACTGATCCATAATTTTTATTTTATCATCAAATTGTTACGACCCAAAAATTCCAACCTGTCGGGATGACGCCTAACACACTTGCTAGGCAAGCCGACAATCACATAACAGCTAACCATTTGAATAAAACATGTTTTAATAAACTCAACAATGAAAATCTCATAAATAATTGATGAAAATAACTGAAATACTACTACAACCATCCACAAAGGAAACTGATGTCAATGAGTACATGAGCACTACTAAGTGTCAACATAAATCATAATACAACTGTCTGAGTAATAGAACAGTACTGAAGAACATAAAAGGAAAGAGATCTAGCAATTACCACGTCTAGATATACCTAGATCTGCACACGAAGTGGAGAGTGTAATATGGGTACAACCGACCTCATGTACTCAATAAGTAACAGAACTAATATTGGACCGAAAGTAGTGACGAGCTCAGAAAAAGACAATCAGAGTCCAATATAATGACAACACAAATTAAATGATGACAGAAACAATAAACAACTCAAAGAAATTATCATAATCAGCTTATTCATGTTACAGAAATTTAGACATGCTTTCAAGTTCAACAATTAAAGCCCAACACTCATAGGAATATGTCAAGTATAACTAGCATGAGGAAGGGTACATCTCTGGAGGTTCGTCATGGTTATTGGTGGTACCTCGCGGTTATGTTTTTCTAATAATTTTATGTATTTTACCTATTTTTTACATATTGTTTTATTAATTTTTATGCCTTTTATGTAATTTAATAGTTTGATGTTACTTTTTTATAAAAATATTTACTCTTTTATGTGCTTATTATTATTAGATGTATTGGAAATTTTCTCCATTATTCTTTCTATATTTATAATATTTTTCTTATTTATAGCATTTTATTATGTATTTTTCGTTTTATAATAAATATTTTTTTAAAACAAATATTATTTTTTGTAAAAACTATCATTTACTATGCCTACATGTAAATATGCATGACGAATGTATGATTTCACGGTGATATTCTCAAGTACTGTCACTCTGAGAAGTACTCAATCTGTCTGTCAAATGCCCGCACAACCCACACACAATCACTCAGCTCTGTACGGGTGTCTAGCATCAATGCCCATCAGCAAAGCACGTGTATATATAACACTGTGTCTGCGCTCATTGCTGGTATGTCAGACTTCGGAGGGACGGATCCTACCCAAGCGCCAATATAAAGCATATAAGACCTGCTGTGTCGCACAACCCGATCCACAATAATAAACAAGCCAATAAGGCCTGCTCTAGTGTGCAGCCCGATCCACAATAACACTCACACCCCAGCTCTCAGGCCCACTTCAATCATCAATCTCCCAAGTCTCAAGGGCTCACAAATCTCATACCGCTCAGCCCAAACAATGATAACATATGATGTAACAACGAATGATAACAGAGATTGAGATATGATATGCAAATGAAGAATCATGACTGAGTACATAATTGCAGTTAAAGAAGATACCTCAAAACAATAGAAATAACCTCATTAGGTCTCAACCGAATAAGCACATAGCCTAAACATGACTTCTAACATGAATCACAATTCAATTACTCTAACAAGTAAGGATTTCATGGATAGAACAAGACTTAATAACAACACAATACAAAACTTAACCCGGATCATGATTACCACGGTGCATGCCCACACGTCCGTCACCTAACATGTGCGTCACCCCAACCCAACACAAATAACACATTTTTCAGGGATAAATATCCTCAATTCCAAATTTAGAAATGTTACTTACTTCAAAGTGCGCAACTCAATGCTCCAACAAATTCTTGCCTCGCGAATCGGCCTTCGAGCGACTCGAATCTTACCAAAGCAACTTAATTCCATCAATAAAAGCTATAGGAAACAATTCCAAAGGATAAAGCTAAGGTCTTTAATCAAAATTAAAAAGTCAACTCAAAATGTCAATCCCAGGCCCACATCTCGGAATTCGATAAAATTTATAAATTCTGAACACTCATTCTATAACGAGTCCAACCATACCAAAATCACCCAATTCCAATCATAAATCGACCCTCAAACCCCCAAATCTCACTCTCTAATACATAGTCCAAAAATCCCCAAATATTATCTCAAACACACATAATCTTGGTCTAACACGCCCCTAGACGAGCTACACAAGTCCAAAATGAGATAAAAACACGACACTCTTGAAAATATAACAGTGCCATGCATTTCTCACCTGCGCTCCAACTTCCCCTTCTGCGGGACCGCTTCCGCGGTCAAAATTGCGCACCTGCGATTCCCACTTAAATTTCGCCTCACTGCATCTGCGCCCGCACCTACAGGATCACACCTACAAAACTTCTCTGCATCTGCGGTTCCTGCTCACCTAGCCGCCCTCCACTTCTGCTTTCCATCCCTCGCACATGCGGATGCACTTCTGCGCACCTTCGTCCGCTTTTGCGGATCTTCCCTTAGCCGTCCTATGTCGCTTTTGCGCCCAGCTGCTTGCACCTGCGAGCTCGTAGGTGCGGAAAATATCTCGCACCTTTGCATCTTCCCAGATCCAACAAGACCCACTTCTGCGATCCCAGAGCTACTTCTGCAGTCTCGCACCTGCGGAAAAACTCACGCAGGTACGATTACACCAGGCCTGAAGCTTCAGCATTTCCATAAGTCTGATTTTTAATCCGATTTCACTCCGAATCACCCCGAGGCTCCCGAGTCCCCATCCAAACTTACCAACATATCCTAAAACACGATACGAACTTAGTCGAATCCTCAAATCACATCAAACAATATCAAAATCATGAATCGCATCCCAATTCAAGACTAATGGAACTAATGAACTTCCAACTTCTAAAACTAATGCCGAATCATATCAAACCAACTTCGATTGACCTCAAATTTCGCACACAAGTCATAAATAACACTACGGACCTACTTCAACCTCCGAAATCGAAATTTGAACCCGATATCAACAAGTCAATTCTCCATCAAACTTCTCAACATTCAAAACCTTTAACTCTCTAACTTTCGCCAAAAAGCCTCAAACCAACCTACAGACTTCCAAATCATTTTTCCGGACATAATTCTGAGTCCAAAATCACCCTACGAAGCTATTGGAACCATCAAAAATCTATTTCGGAGTCGTCTACACAAAGTCAAACTCCGGTCAATTCTTTCAACTTAAGCTTCCAACCTTGAGACTAATTGTCTATATTCACTCCGAAACTTCCTCGAAACCAAACCAACCACCCCCGAAGTCACATAACTACAAATAAACATAGAAGAAGCGATAAATCTAGGAACGAGGACACAATACACAAAACGACCCTTCGGGTTATCACATAAATTTTACTTTTATGTGACCTTAAAAAGTTAAAAACTTACATACCTCAAAATTGTTGTCTTTATTGTTATTGTTCATCGCTTGAATATTTGGTTTTATGATTTCTTCGCCGCAAACATCTTCATAATCAAAGTTAGTTGTTTAATCGAATCTCAAAGTCTCAATCCATCTGTATGGTTCTTGACTGCCTTCGTCAGATTCTTTCATTTCGAACCTCCAATCAAGTATCAACTGCACAAATAGAGATGGAATGGAGGATAAATGTCATGACCCAAAATCCCACCACATGCGTCGTGATGGCACTTAGTCTCTAAGACTAAGTAAGCCAATTTTAATTACCATTCAAGCCACTTTTAAAAAAAAAATAGAAACTAACAGCGAAAATAATTACAAATATAGCAACCTTCCCAAGACTGGTAATACTAAGTCACGAACTCTAATTGAATACATGAAATGATCTCAAAGATCGAATACTCCATACTGTTTGAATAAAAATTAACAGTACAATAAAATGAAAAGACTCCAAGGAACTGCAATGACCAAGCAGCTCTACCTTAAATCCTTGCGATCTCACTTTAACTCTGTCCGAGTCCGATAGCTCCAATACCTGACTCTGCACAAAAATGTGCAGAAGTGTAGTATGAGTACACCATGGTCGGTACCCAGTAAGTATCAAGACTAACATCAGTGGAGTAGAGACTAGGTACGTCAAGAAACTCACTAGTCTAATAACCTGTGCAATATGATATACAAATTAATGGAAAACAAATAACAATAAGGGCAACATAAATCAACCAGTGATATGCACAACAAGACAACAAGAACACCATTAATATCGCTCAACAATTAATAAATACAAGTACACCCAATTAAATCAAGTCCTTCAGATAAATGTCTTTCACATATAATTCTTCCAAATAACTCTTTTTCAAATATAATTCTTTCAATAAATCTCTTCAAATATAATTTCCTCAAATAAATATCTTTCAAAAACAATTCTTTCATATAATACTTTTTGAATACAAATCCTTCCAAATAAATATTTGAATATAATTATTTCAATTAGTCACCATGTGATACCTCATTTAATAATCATAAAAATACGGGTCTCAGCCCATTTTCATATTTTTCGTAAATACGGGTCTCAGTCCATTTTCATATTTTAACAATCATATTTTCCCGGTACCTCGTTCCTACTGTTCATATTATAGCTGCACGGACAATTCACGTGCCAATAATAAAACCATCATATTTTTTCCGGCACCTCGTGCCCACATTTCGTATCCCAATTGTACGGACAATTCACGTGCCAATATCATCATTATTTACTCACGGTACCTTGTGCCCACATTTCATTTTATAACTCGTCTGGCAATAGCCACAGGCTCTCAATTTCAACATAAATCAGATTGTTATCAATTTACAAACCACAAGACAAATTGCACAAGGTATAAAAATAAACACAAGGAAATCACAACATCACATGAAAATCACCAACACAGTAACTCCACATCATCACATATTATCCCTGACAATAGCAACCCTTATCTCTCCTATAGCCACCCTTATCACTCCTATAATAGCCTCCCTTATCCCTCCACCATGACATTATCAATAGCCATCCTTATCGCTCCTATAGCCACCCTTATCATTCCTATAATAGCCTCCCTTATCCCTCCACCCTGACAATATCAATAGCCACTCTTATCGCTCCTATAGCCACCCTTATCTCTCCGCCCAGACAATATCCCAATACACATAACAACAGTGAACCCTTATACCCACATAATATTAACAGTGCAATGTCACCCTTATATCTTCAAAATAATAACTCACACAACACAACAATTTACACAGAAAATTATCACGGCAACATAACAAAATAAATTCATATTACAGTTTTCTCAATGGCCACAACCAATTCCAAAGTTACAATAAATCAATTAATTTCACAACAAATAGCCGAAAGCTCCACACAATGTGTATAAGACCTCAAAAACAATCAACAGAGATAGAAATTGCTCAGCATAGGGCAACACCTTCATTAAACCAAATTCTCAATAATTACGTAAACACCTCTTCTTAAGTTCACTTAATTAATTATTTTCAGAGGAAAAATCCATAATGAAATTAAATTCCAAGTGTATCAAACCATCAAACTCACGGAATTCACATATACGGGTAACATTCACATCAAATCGCCATATAAAAATAAATTCAATAAATGCGAATTGAAGCATGGCAAACAGATGATTAAATAAATACCAACAATTATCCAATTTACTACATAATATGCCCAAGCCTTTAACTCAATAACATTTGCACATATAAGCTCGAGTACGTACTCGTCACCTCGCGCACACGACTTTTAACATTTCACAAATGGCACATAAGGCTCGATGCCTAAGGGGTAATTCCCCCACTCGAGGTTAGGCAAGATACTTACCTTTTTGAAGTTAGGCCGATATTCCAAAATAGTCTTCTTGCTTGAATTGACCACCGGACAACTCAAATTTATCCAAATTAATTGTATAACTTCATTAAAGTTCATCGAAAATAATTTCGGATAATAAAACGTCGACTTGAAAATTTATCCTAAAAAGTCAACAAAAGTCAACACGGGACCCACCTCTCTGAACCCGGTGGAATGTTTATGAAATCCGAACACCCATTCTGATACGAGTTCAACCATACCAATTTTATCAAATTCCGATAACGAATCGACCTCTAAATCTTCAATTTAAAGTCTATAAAAGTTCTACCATTTTCAACCCAAAAACACTAACTTAATGATAAAAACAACAATATATTCGGGTAATTTAACCAAAATTGAGTTAAGAACTCTTACGCCGATGTTTCCCTTGAAAATCTCCCGAAAATCGCCTCTCCTCGAGCTCCAAATCGTCAAAGATTTCGTCCCATTTCAGAACTTAAATCTGCTGCCCAGTCATTTCCTCTATGCGATCGCGGCAAAACACCCGCGATCACGAAGAACAAATTTTTTCCAGCCCTTTTTTACTCTATGCGATCGCGGCCATTCTCTCTCGATCGCGAAGAACAAATTCCCCAACAGCCTTGTCATACTTCTTCCGGACAACCTCTGGTATAATAGTCATAACGTTTTGTACAGAACTCCAAATAATAAATGGTTGAACTTTCTGAAAACTAGACAGCAAGAGATACAACTTTCATGTTTTGGTTATCTCCAAATTCCTTATAGATATAAATATATAAGCTTCCAAAATCAATCCTGTGCAACACAAATTTCTTCTTCGCGATTTTCAAACGCTTTCCGGACAGCCTGTAGTATATTAACCATAACTTTTGGTACACAACTCTAAATAATAATTAGTTTAATATTATAAAAACTATACACAAAGGTCTACAACTTTTACATTTGGATTATCTCCAAATTCCTTATAAATTGCGAGATATAAGCTTTCAAAGTCGGGTCAGTGCAGCAGAAAATTTCCTCTACGCAATAGCGAAAGGCCTTCCACGATCGCGGTTCACTGGCCATTTTCCCCCATTTTGTGCTTCTCGATCGCCGCCAATTCCATGCGATCGCATAGCACACTGCTGTAGCCAAAAACCAACAACTATAAATGGCCTAGAAATGGTCCGAAACCACCCCAAAACTCACCCGAGCCACTCGGGACCCCGTACAAACATAACAACAAGTCTCAAAACATATTACAAACTTAGTCGAAACCTCGAATAACTTCGAACAACGTTAAAATCATGAATCATTCCCCAATTCAAGTTTAATGAACTTTGAAATTTCAAGTTTCCACAAACGACGCCGGGACCTATCAAATCTTTTCGAAATGACTTCAAATTTTGTACAAAAGTCATAAATGACATAACGAAGCTATTCAAATTTCCAGAATTGGATTCCGAACCCGATATCAAAATGTCAACCCCCCTGTCAAACTTTCCAAAAATTTATCTTTCGCTATTTCAAGCCAAATTCCTCTACAGACCTCCAAATAATTTTTCGGACAATATCCTAACACACATAACATCAATGAAATGCCACCCTTATACCCACATAATATCAACAGTGGAATGCCACTCTTATAACCTCAAAATAACAACTCACACAACACAACAATTTACACGAAAAATTATCACGGCAACGTAACAAAATAAATTCATAGTACAATTTTCTCAAGGGCCACAACCAATTCCAAAGTTACAACAAATCAATTGATTTCACAACAAATAGCCGAAAGCTCCACACAATGTGTATAAGACCTCAAAACAATCAACAGAGATAGAAATTACTCAGCATAGGGCAACACCTTCATTAAACTAAATTCTCAATAATTACATAAACACCTCTTCTTAAATTCATTTAATTAATTATTTACAGAGGAAAAATCCATAATGAAATTAAATTCCAAGAATATCAAACCA
This sequence comes from Nicotiana otophora, assembly GCA_000715115.1. Classification (NCBI taxonomy): domain Eukaryota; kingdom Viridiplantae; phylum Streptophyta; class Magnoliopsida; order Solanales; family Solanaceae; genus Nicotiana; species Nicotiana otophora. Next base: position 12,725 of record AWOL01S0019937.1, read on the forward strand.
TCAAACTCATGGAATTCACATATACGGGTAACATTCACATCAAATCGTCATATAAAAATAAATTCAATAAATACGAATTGAAGCATGGCAAACAAATGATTAAATAAATGCCAACAATTATTCAATTTACTACACAATATGCCCAAGACTTTAACTCAATAAAATTTGCACATATAAGCCCGAGTACGTACTTGTCACCTCGCACACACGGCTTTTCACATTTCACAAATGGCACATAAGACTCGATGCCTAAGGGGTAATTCCCCCACTCGATGTTAGGCAAGATACTTATCTTTTTGAAGTTAGGCCGATATTCCAAAATAGCCTTATTGCTTGAATTGACCTCCGGACAATTCAAATCTATCCAAATTAATTGTATAACTTCATTAAAATTCATCGAAAATAATTCCGGATAATAAAACGTCGACTTGAAAATTTATTCTAAAAAGTCAACAAAGGTCAACACGGGACCCGCCTCACGGAACCCAGCGGAAGTTTTACGAAATCCAAACACCCATTCCGATACGAGTTCAACCATACCAATTTTATCAAATTCCGATAAAAATCGACCTCCAAATCTTCAATTTAAAGTCTATAAAATTTCTACCATTTTTAACCCAAAATACTAATTTAATGATAAAAACAACAATATATTCGGGTAATTTAACCAAAATTGAGTTAAGAACTCTTACCCCGATTTTTCCTTTGAAAATCTCCCGAATATCGCCTCTCCCAAGCTCCAAATCGTCCCATTTTCAGAACTTAAATCTACTGCCCATACATTTCTTCTATGCGATGGCGGCAAAACACCCGCGATCGCGAAGAACAAAATTTTTCCAGCCCTTTTTTCCTCTATGCGATCGTGGCCATTCTCCCGTGATCGCGAAGAACAAATTCCCCAACAGCCTTGTCTAACTTCTTCTGGATAGCCTCTAGTTTAACGGTCATAATGTTTTGTAGATAACTCCAAATAATGAATGATTTAACTTTTTGAAAATTAAACACCAAACCTTCAAGTTTTGGTCATCTCCCAATTCCTTATAGATATGGATATATAAGCTTCCAAATTCAGCCCTGTGCAACACAAATTTCTTCTTCGCGATTTCCAAACTCTTCCCGGACAACCTGTAGTATATCAACCATAACTTTTGGTACACAACTCCAAATAATAATTGGTTTAATTTTCTAAAAATAGACACAAAGGGATACAACTTTCAATTTGGATCATCTCCAAATTTCTTATAAATTGCGAGATATAAGATTCCAAAGTCGGGTCAGTGCAGCAGAAAATTTCCTCTACGCGATCGCGAAAGGCCTTCCGCGATCGCAATTCACTGGCCATTTCCCCCCATTTTGTTCTTCGCGATCGCGGCCAATTCCACGCGATTCCATAGCACACTGCTGTAGCCAAAAACCAGCAGCTATAAATGGCCTAGAAATGGTCCGAAATTACCCTGAAACTCACCCGAGCCACTCGGGACCCCGTCCGAACATACCAACAAGTCTCAAAATATATTACAGACTTAGTCGAAACCTCGAATAACATCAAACAATGTTAAAACCACGAATCATACCCCAATTCAAGTTTAATGAACTTTGAAATTTCAAGTTTCCACAAACGACGCCGGGACCTATCAAAATAATCCGGAATGACTTCAAATTTTGCACACAAGTCATAAATGACATAACGAAGCTATTTAAATTTTCAGAATTGGATTCCGACCCCGATATCAAAATGTCAACCCCCCAGTCAAACTTCCCAAAAAATCATCTTTCGCCATTTCAAGCCAAATTCCTTTACAGACCTCCAAATAATTTTTCAGACACGCTCCTAAGTCCATAATCACCATACAGAGTTATTGATATCATCAAAATTCCATTCCAGAATAGTTTTCTCAAAAGTCAACTCTCCGGTCAACTCTTTCCATTTAAGCTTCTAAATCAGGATTATTCTTTTAATTTAATTTTGAATCTTCAGTCAATCAAACTCGACCACACCCGCGGGTCATAATACATATTGCGAAGCTACTCGAGACCTTAAGTCACTGAACGGGGCGTTAATTCTTAAAACAAGAAGTCGGGCCGTTACATTTCCACCTCTTAAACATACTTTCGTCTTCGAACATGCTAAGAATTTTTCCGAGGTTACCAAATTGATGATTTTACTTTTACACATACACTCACGGTTGATCTCACGTTACCGTATTTGAGATAAGCCCAACAATACCATCTCAATTGAGATTATTTCTTTTATCCATATTTGTAAACTTTAAGACCAATTTCTTACACTCCAAACATTTTCAAAAGGCCTGATTTTTCACAACAACGCACGGTATTAGTCTTAACTGGCTATAGCAACTCGTGCCTACGCACACATCAACTTTTTTGATAGAGTTGAAGTACTTCAAAAATTTTCTGGGGTGTTACATTCTCCTCCGCTTAGGATCATTCGCCCCCAAACACACAACACAACTTATCTCTTATTTTGCACGTCTCAATCCCCCAAATTTTACTAACTCCCAAATTTTTCAGAAATTTCGGCAGAGTCTGTCCTGTAATTGGGCCTATCCACTTGCCAGAGTAACACCAAAACAACTCCTAACAACACATCCACAACCCAATAAAGCACCACAATATATATATCAATAACACTAATCTCAGCATTACAAGCATTGCATTATCATAATGATATCAGGACATGAAGCACATCATATATATGCCCATCACCACATCTCTGGTCTTAATAATTGTTCATAATCGATTACAACATCGCCAATTAACCTCATATTAACCAAAACCTTATTTCGAATTTTCACAACACTGAGAGCAAAATGTGAGGCATGAAGACCTCATAACTATTTACCCGACTTAACAAGTCACAGTTAACGCCACCTGGGCACTCACCTCGTAGGCTAAAACTCAATAATTATAGCACAATTATGGCATAGAAACACATAAAAGAATTATCACATAAGCCTATTAGGCATAACTCCCTATTAGTATTATAGTACGAATTAAACTTCACAAAGGGAGAATTTAAACTCATAAATATTTCACCACAAGGACCTCGTCCTTATATAACTTCCACTGCGACTCGTAGCCCGGTTTAAATATTTCACATCATATAAAAATGCGAGGATCTCGTCCTCAACTCCGAATCACAAGTATTTTGCACATTGTGCCAACTGAAATTTTAATTTCCTTTCTTTCTTTTTTTCAATAAATTTCATAACACATAATTAACCCTCATACCAGTAGGGCATATAATTCATAAAATTGGAATCAATTATTTCGAAACACATCAAACCCATTGTACTGAATAATAAAAATTACTTTTGGACTTATAGCCCTCAATGGTGCCCAAAAATAAAAATGACAGACACGGGCTCACATCTTCAAATCTCCCAACAAGGATAAACATATAAGTGGGTCACAACTTTACGAAGCTCACCCATAAGCAGAGCATAATAGGAGGACTCGCCTCAAAATTTAGAACCGAATCAAATTAAGGAATATATCCTTTTATAACAGATCAGGATCATACCTGTAACTACACCATCTGGTGTATCAGCCTCAGCCAATTCATAGCAATTATAATAATGGGTCGGGCCTCCACTCTTAGGTTCCCTCTACCTGCCTGTCCTCCAACCCTAACTGGCTATGCACGTGGAGTATTAACTGGAATAAAGCTTGTAGCCGGAGTATTCTGATGAAATCCGCCTCTCCCAAGTCTGCGACAATCTCTCATGATGTCCCTAGTATCACCACAGTGATAACAAGCTCTTTGCAGGTTTGGATGCTCATACTGACTCTGTGCCAGATAACTAGAATAACCATTATAGGAACCCTGTGTTGGTGGTGCACTAAAAGAACTTGCTGTAGCACCCCGAATATTGTGACCCCGCTGATACTGAAATGTAGAATTATTAAGGATGCGGGAATACCGCAAGCCCCAGCATCATCCCTTACAAATCTCACATCTTAATCATATAGAAGTTTCGGAGAACCTTTCAATACCACACAAATATATCTCAGGCCAAAACTGATATAACACATGACCTCGCAATCTGATCGTTGATAGTGGACTCCCCTCACTTGGCGCAAAGCCATAAGATACAATCCGATGATCCACAATACTAACCTTCACCACTCGTACGTCGCCAGTCATAAAACATATCAAGCCATTTATTAGGCGTATGTCATCCACGTGACAGACAAAAATTGCTTCCTCGAGTGCCTTGACTGTTAGTATGTACCTTTCACTAAATGGAAATCCCATACGAACTACATAATCTTTAATGCCACCTACTATCTTCAGATCTACATCAACCTCGTGACCCTACCATGATTGTGACAATTAGGCAACTAATTAAACCTTCTTAAGATCATACATATCGACCAGATGCCAGAACCTACTGCACCCCGATATGCACAACTGAATGATCTCTCAATACTTCCATATCCCCTATCTGGACGACACGTGGTAACAATGGTTGAGCAACCTTGGCTCCCTTATAACCCCTCTGTAGTATCACGAACCATTGGCACATAGTTGATATCGTGTGCACAATTTCATACACGAGTGGATGCAAAAGAACATTAGATATATGCTTCAAGCTGAATAAATGCCACACGATAAGGAATGAAAGAAGCAGAAATTTCCTAACAGTTCTGTAGCCTCTCGAAGATAAGTACAGACGTCTCCGTACCGATCCACAAGACTCTACTAGACTCGTTTGTGACTCGTAGAACCTATGAACCTAATATAGGAAATAATTACAAATATAGCAATCTTCCCAAGACTGGTAATACTGAGTCAAGAACTCTAACTGAATACATGAAATGATCTCAAATATCGAATACTCCATACTGTTTGAATAAAAATTAACAGTACAATAAAATGGAAAGACTCCAAGGAACTACGACGACCAAGCAGCTCTACCTTGAATTCTTGTGATCTCACTTTAACTCTGTCCGAGTCTGATAGCTCCAATACCTGACTCTGCACAAAAATGTGCAGAAGTATAGTATGAGTACAACACGGTCGGTACCCAGTAAGTATCAAGACTAACCTTAGTGGAGTAGAGACGAGGTACATTCAAGACACTCACTAGTCTAATAACCTGTGCAATATGATATACAAAATAATAGGAAACAAATAACAATAAGGGAAATATAAATCAACCAGTGATATGCAAAGTAAGACAACAAGAATACCATTAATATCGCTTAATAATTAATAAATACAAGCACACTCAATTAAATCAAGTCCTTCAAATAAATGTATTTCACATATAATTCTTCCAAATAACTCTCTTTCAAATATAATTTTCCCAAATAAATATCTTTCAAATATAATTCTTTCAATAAATCGCTTCAAATATAATTTCATCAAATAAATATCTTTCAAAAACAATTCTTTCATATAATACTTTTTGAATACAAATCCTTCCAAATAAATATTTGAATATAATTATTTCAATTAGTCACCATGTGATACCTCATTTAATAATTATAAAAATACGGGTCTCAGCCCATTTTCATATTTTTCGTAAATACGGGTCTCAGTCCATTTTCATACTTTGACAATCATATTTTCCCGGTACCTCGTTCCTACTGTTCATATTACAGCTGCACGGACAGTTCACGTGCCAATAATAAAACCATCATATGTTTTCCGGCACCTCGTGCCCACGTTTTGTATTCCATTGTACGGACAATTCACGTGCCAATATCATTATTATTTACTCACGGCACCTCATGCCCACATTTCATTTCATAACCTGCCTGGCAATAGCCACAGGCTCCCAATTTCAACATAAATCAGATTGTTATCAATTTACCAACCACAAGACAAATTGCACAAGGTATAAAAATAAACACAAGGAAATCACAACATCACATGAAAATCAGCAACACAATAACTCTACATCATCACATATCATCCCTGACAATAATCATCATTATCTCTCCTATAGCCACCTTTATCACTTCTATAATAGCCTACCTTATCCCTCCGCCCTGACACTATCAATAGCCACCCTTATCACTCCTATTGCCACCCTTATCACTCCTATAATAGCATCCTTTATCCCTTCGCTCTGATAATATCTATAGCCACCCTTATCGCTCCTATAGCCACCCTTATCTCTCATATAACCACCCTTATTACTCCACCCAGATAATATCCCAACACATATAACAACAGTAAAATGCTACCCTTATACCCACATAATATCAACAGTAGAATGCCACCCTTATATCCTCAAAATAACAACTCAAACAGCATAACAATTTACACGGAAAATTATCACGGCAACATAATAAAATCAATTCATATTACAGTTTGCCCAATGGCCACAACCGATTCCAAAGTTACAACAAATCATTTAATTTCATAACAAATAGCCGAAGGCTCCACACAATGTGTATAAGACATCAAAAACAATCAACAGAGATAGAAATTACTCAGCATAGGGCAACACCTTCATTAAACTAAATTCTCAATAATTACGTAAACACCTCTTCTTAAGCTCATTTAATTAATTATTTGTAGAGAAAAAATCCATAATGAAATCAAATTCCAAGAATATCAAACCATCAAACTCACAGAATTCACATAAATATACGGGCAACATTCACATTAAAGCATCATATAAAAATAAATTCAATAAATGCGAATTGAAGCATGGCAAACATGTGATTAAATAAATGCCAACAATTATCCAATTTACTACACAATATGTCCAAAAGTTTAACTCAATAAAATTTGTACATATAAGCCCGAGTACGTACTCGTCACCTCGCGTACACGGCTTTCACATTTCACAAATCTCACATAAGACTAGATGTCTAAGGGGTAATTCCCACATTCGAGGTTAGGCAATACACTTACCTTTTTAAAGTTAGGCCGATATTCCAAAATAGCCTTCTTGCTTGAATTGACCATCGGACAGCTCAAATCTATCCAAATTAATTGTATAACTTCATTAAAATTCATCGAAAATAATTCGAATAATAAAACGTCGACTTGAAATTTTATTCAAAAAGGTCAACAAAAGTTAACGCGGGGCCCGCCTCTCGGAACCCGATGGAATTGTTACGAAATTCGAACACCCATTCTGATACGAGTTCAACCATACCAATTTTATCAAATTCCGATAACGAATCGACCTCCAAATCTTCAATTTAAATTCTATAAACTTTCTATCATTTTCAACCCAAAACACTAATTTAATGATAAAAATAATAATATATTAGGGTAATTTAACCAAAATTGTGTTAAGAACTCTTACCCCAATGTTTTCCTTGAAAATCTCCCGAATATCGCCTCTCCCCGAGCTCCAAATCGTCAAAGATGGAAAATAGGATGAAGTTCCATTTTCAAAACTTAATTCTGCTGCCTAGTCATTTCCTCTATGCGATCGCGGCAAAACACCCGCGATCGAGAAGAACAAAATTTTTCAGCCGTTTTTTACTCTATGCGATCGCGGCCATTCTCCCGCGATCGCGAAGAACAAATTCCCCAACAGCCTCGTCCAACTTTTTCCGGATAGCCTCTAGTATAATGGCCATAACCTTTTGTATAGAACTCCAAATAATGAATGGTTTAACTTTCTGAAAATTAGACACCAAGAGCTACTACTTTCATGTTTTGGTCGTCTCCTAGTTCCTTATAGATATAGATATAGATATATAAGCTTCCAAAGTCACCCCTATGCAACACAAATTTCTTCTTCGCGATTTCCAAACGCTTCCCGGACAGCCTGTAGTATATCAACCATAACTTTTGGTACACAACTCCTAATAACAATTGGTTTAATTTTATAACAACTAGACACAAAGGTCTACAACAACTTTTATTTTTGGATCATCTCCAAATTCTTTGTAAATTGCGAGATATAAGCTTTTAAAGTCGGGTCAGTGCAGCAGAAAATTTCCTCTACGCGATCACGAAAGGCCTTCCGTGATCGCGGTTCACTGGCCATTTTCCCCCATTTTGTGCTTCGCGATCGCGGCCAATTCCACGCGATCGCATAGCACACTATTGTAGCCAAAAACCAGCAACTATAAATGGTCCGAAACCACCCCAAAACTCACCCGAGCCACTCGGGACCCCGTACGAACATAACAACAAGTCTCAAAATATATTATGGACTTAGTCGAACTCGAATAACATCAAACAATGTTAAAACCATGAATCATACCCCAATTCAAGTTTAATGAACTTTGAAATTTCAAGTTTCCACAAACGATGCCAGGACCTATCAAATCAATCCGGAATAACTTTAAATTTTGTACACAAGTCATAAATGACATAACGAAGCTATTCAATTTTCCAGAATCAGATTCCGACCTCGATTTCAAAAAGTTAACCCCCGGTCAAACTTCCGAAAAATTCATCTTTCGCCATTTCAAGCCTAATTCCTCTACAGACCTCCAAATAATTTTCCAGACATGATCCTAAGTCCATAATTACTATACGGAGCTATTGACATCATCAAAATTCTATTTCGAACTCGTTTTCTCAAAAGTCAACTCTCCGGTCAACTCTTTTCATTTAAGATTCTAAATAAGGATTGTTCTTTTAATTTAATTCTGAATCTTCAGTAAATCAAACTCGACCACACCCGCAGGTCATAATACATATTGCGAAGCTGCTTGAGACCTTAGGTCACTGGACGGAACGTTAATTCCTAAAATGACAAGTCGGGTAGTTATAATAAATAAGCAATATTTATGATCGCCATTTAACTATGACATAAATATAATTGTTTCTTTATTTTAAAGTCCAACTCATTCTTAGTTGGCAAATAGGAATGTGCCTATAAGAAAAATGTGCTTGGCAGAGATTTTATTCTTAGTCTCCAAGTTTGGATAAGTGGTGGAGATCTCTTGTAAGTTGGCCATTCAGCCTTCGTGAACTTGCAAGACTAAGTTCAATTTCTTCTATAAATACTGTTGCTGCTCTCATTTTCTAAACACACCAAAAATTCAAGAGCTTGTGATGATCCAATATGTTATTTTGAGTACTAGCCTTAATTCCTGTGTAACAAAATCTCATCTAGATCCATTTGATGTCATACAACATGCGTGCATGGTATGTGTCATTTTTCAAAAAACGTTTATGTGAAATTTTGACGAAACGTGATTTTTTACTTAATATAAGGTTTGAGTTTACTGCGATCTATGTTCTTAGTAAACGACCTCGAATCGATGTCTTGATAATTCTGGTAGGTTCGTATGATATTTTTGGACTTGGACGCACGCCTGGTAGGGGTCCTGGGTGACCTGAGCATATTTCGGTGTATTATGTGAAAAATTAAAAAAATGAGTTTCAAAGTTCAAAGTTGAAAAATGAGTTTCAAAGTTGCGGGTTTAAATGATGTTGTTATACTTGTGTGAATGTTTGAATTAGATCCCGAGCGGCTCGGGTGAGTTTTAGCTGTGTTATGGTTGAGTTTGGAACTGTTGAGAGTGTGAAGTTGCAGGTCTCGCCTTTGCGAGAACCTGATCGCAATTGCGAGCCTCACATTTGCGATGTCAGGCTCGCAAATGCAAATATGGGCTGGGGGATGGGTTTTTGCATTTGCGAAAAAAGGTTCACTTTTGCAAACTGAGATGTGATCTCTTTTGCGGCTCTTGTGTTGCATTTGCGATATTGTGTAATATAGAGCAGTTTCACATTTTCGAAGCTTGGCTCGCATTTGTGAGTAGGGTGCCTTCACAAATGTGAACAAAATGTCACATTTGCGAATACTGTAAGGCTGATACACTGATCGTATTTTCCATCAGTGGTTCACTTTTGTGATGGTCACAATTGCGAATAAGAGTTTGCAATTGCGACATCTGCAGCTACGTAAAAATGGAGAATTTTGGGACTTAGTTTATTTTACATCATGTTTCAACCCTAACCTCTTTATAGGTAATATTTTAAGAATAGTTTCTCCCAAAATGTATTGGTAAGCAACTTTAACTAGTTTTCAATCAATTTTAACTACTTTTTCATGTTTTAACATCAAATCTATGAATCTCAAGGTAGATATTAAGGGTTTTGGGTAGAATTTAAGAATTTTGTAAAATTGAGATTTAGACTTCAAATTGAGGTCGGATTACAAAAAAATTTACATAACCGGGCTCGGGAATATATGGGCAATCGGGATTTGGTTAGAATCTTGATTTTCGACCAAGCGAGTCTGGGGTTGACTTTTGTTGAATTTTTCAAATATGATAAAAATTGAAATTTTTTCATTCGTGGGCAGTTTCTAAAGCTTATTTTGGATTGTTTGAATGATATTTGGCTAGATTCGGTTAGTTTTGAGGCTTATTCTAAAGGAAAAGTCATGGCTGATTGTTGATTTGGGTTCCGGAAAGAGGTAAGTATCGTGGTTAACCTTGGCTTTGGGGAATTAGGACTTGATTGATCTATTTGATACTCGATTAACGTATGAGGATGACGTGTATGCAAGGCAACAAGTGTATATAAGTTGTCATGGGTTAAGCATGTGCGGCGCTACTTAGTTATTTGCCTTCTATTACTTCATGCCTTCATTTATTCCATGTTACTACGTGTTATATACTTTAATTATACTTGCCTTTACTTGTTAAATTCATTCTTTTATTCATTACATGCCTTAATTTGCTATGTGTTTCCATGTATCCGTGCCTTCATTTATTGATCGCCTTTACTTGCTCCATGTTTTTTATATGTTGTTAGATAGCCGTTTCTACCTGTCTTATGCTGTTTATTTGTTTAATTCTTTTGTTGCATTTCATTGTAAAATATATCATAGTTGATTGTAATATTGTACATACATGTTATATGTAGGATCAGGCTGCACGCCGCAATAGAGAATGATATGATATATGGGATCAGGTTGCACGCCGCAACAGTATTAATATGAAATTTGGGACCGGGTTGCATGCTGCAATGATATTAATATGACATGTGTGGATCAGATTGTACGTCGCAATGGTATTAATATGAAATTTAGGATCGGTTGGCACGCTGCAATGGTATTGATTATTGTATATGGGATCGGGTTGCACGCCGCAACGGTACTGGTATATATAAATGTGTGGGTTGGGTTGCGTGCCACAACGGAGAAGATATATATCATGATTGTTCTTGGTTGTTGGTTTTGTAACTGTGTTATGTTGTGAATTTGGGCGTAGATAATATTCTAGGGCCCTCTGCAATGTATTTCATGTTCTGATTTTCATGTTAATCGTTGTCTCTCTATTCTATTATTATTTCTACTTATACTCATACAGGTTTATAGGGAGTGCCTTGTTATAGCCTCGTCACTACTTCGTGAAGGTTAGGCTCGGCACTTATGGAGTACATGGGGTCGGTTCTACTCATACGATGCTTTTGTACTTCTTGTCCAGATTCTGATGTTGATCCCAGTGGCGCTTAGTGGAGGTTCTTGCTCGGACTGTCATTATCTGGAGACTTGATATAGAGTTGCATGGCGTTCGCAGACCCTGAAGTCCCTTTCTTGTCTTTTATACTATTTATTTCATTTGGACAATTGTATTTAATTTCAGACCTTGTTTGTAGCATGTTTAGCAGCTCATGTACTTGTGACATGTAACGACCCAACCGATCATTTTGAGCATTTGTATTCAGTTCGGTGGTTTGAGATTATGAGTTTCTTCATATGGTGTATTATGACTTGTGGTGTATGGTCGATTTTGGTCTTCAAGTTGTTCGGAATTGATTTAGAAGAATGATTCTTATTTAAAAGGCTTAAAGTTGGAAGAGTTGACCAAGTTTGACTTTTGCATATTTGATCTCGGATCGGTGTTTTGATGGTTTTGTTAGGTACGGATGGTGAATTTGGACTTGAGCGTATGCCCAGATTTGCAATTGGATATTACTAGAAGATTTTGGCACTATTTGGCAAACGTTGGCAATTTAAAGGTTCGGAATGTTCATAAGTTTGATAGGGAGTTGACTTTGATGCTATCAGGTGCATATTGTTGTTCGAGGAGTTGGAAAAGGTTTGTTGTGTCATTTGAAATTTATGTGCAAAATTTGAGGTGATTCCAAGTTGTTTAGACGTGTTCGGCGCAAGATTGGAAGGTGAAAAATCGAAATTGTTCATTAAGCTTGATTTGGGGTACGATTCGTGGTTTTGATGTTATTATGTGTGATTTGAGCCTCGAGTAGGTACGTGTTATGTTTTGGGACTTGTTGGTTTGTTCGAATGGGGTATCGAGGGGCTCGGGTGAATTTCGGACGTCTTTAAGATCATTTTGGAACAATGTTGGTTTTTGGCAGGATCTGGTGTGGTCGCACCTGCGGACCTCTTGGCACAGGTGTGGTGTCCACAGATGCGTACAAGTGGGCGCAAAGGCAAAACAAGTCTGGAAGAAGGTAGACCGTAGAAGTGGAATGTTAGGCGCATTTGCGGGTTCGCACGAGCGGAATGGAAGATTGGAATGGAGTTTGCGCAGAAGCAGGAAGTTGCTCGCACCTGCAATGTCGCAGAAGCTGAAAGGTGTCTGCAGTTACGGGAGGTCAGGGTTTTAGGGAATTTTGCATAAGCGGATATTGTGTCGCAGAAGCAGCCGATGGTTTGTATATATGAAAATGGTTGGTTGAACATGATATATTTCGAGGGTTTGTTCATTTTATCACAATTGGAGATTTGGAGCTCGATTTTGGAGAGGATTTTCAGCACATGGATTGGGGTAAGTATTTTTTTACTCGGTTTTGATAATATTTCATGATTCTATTTTCGATTTTGGAGCTCGTACTATTGTGGGACTATCCATTTAGGGGTTTTGTCTAAGATAGCTAGTGTCAATACTGTGACTTACTATTTCGCTTTTAGTGTGTGTCCTATTTACTAGTTATCGCTTTGCTTTGCATCCTTCCTCTGAATTTTACTGTGCTCTTATCTTTCTTATGATTGTTGTGGCGGTACTAATATTGTCTCCCCTCCCCTCCCTTCCCTTTATCTACCCTCTCCCTTTGCTTTGCATCTTTATTATGAATTCCATGGTATTGCTATTTTTT
>AWOL01S0019937.1:28024-69321 GCA_000715115.1 Nicotiana otophora
ATTAATTAGGAGTCGGATTTGAGTGAAATTAGTATGGTTGGACTCGTATTTGAATGTGTTATAGAAATTTGTTAGTTTTGTCGGGTTTAGAAGTGCGAGCCTGGGTTGAGTTTTTGGTTGACTTTGAGTATTTGATTAAAGATTCTACCTTCATCGCTTGGGTTTGTTTTCGTGGCATATTTGATGTTTTGAGTTGCTTTTTTCTCGTTTCAAGCCGTTCTGAGGTTGATTTGTGTAGGATGGCATTTCTACAGTATTTGTTTGGCTTGCTAAATATTTGATTTGGCTTGTTCGAGGTATATAAAAAATCTAAACTTGAATTTGATGGTAAATACACGGTATAACTATGATATTTGAGCTAGGTTGGGGGTGACGCACATGCTAGTTGATGGGCACGTGTGCGTGCACCGAGTTGTTCATGATCTGGGTAGTTCTTAGGCTATTATATGCCTTGTTTTGCTATCAAGCTTCTTTGATATCATATTTTCTTCACTTGTATGACTATGCGAGTTATTATTCATGCTAGAAATCATGTTTAAGATATTTGCTTCATTGTTTGGGAAATGATAGGGCTATGTCGCATTTGAGTGAGGCACCTTGAGTGTGCTGAGAGTGAGTGTACTTGATGATATAACGTGAAATTATTTACTTGACATGTATATTTTACATGTAGGCATAAAGATGTATTTTTCTTACGCTATACGATAATATAATATTTGATGACATGACATGTAGGCATAGAGATATATTATTCTGATGCTAGACAATATATGACATTTGATGACTTGACATGTGTATTGATATATAGGCATAGAGATGTACTTTTCTCATGCTAATTCGTAAATGTAAAGTTTTATTCTATATTGGTAATTGGAAAAATACAGTTCTTTTGATAAACTCATGTTTAATTAATTTCACTGGTAAGATTTGGACTTGGAATGTTATACTTGAAAAGAAATGTCTACTTTTTCGTAAATGTGAACAAGCTCAGCATAATATCTCTTAAGTTATTTACTTTTATTGTCTCCATTATATTATTATGAATTGTTATTGGCTATTGGTGTTAGACTTTGACCATCTTTCAAGCTCGTTACTGCTTTCAACCTCATGTTAGGTTTGTTATTTATTGAGTTCATGGGGTCGGTTGTACTTATATTATACTTTTGCACCTTGCGTGTAGATCTTGGAGCTGATACTGTTGTGCATGAGAGCTGGCATTGAAGATGTACATGCTTGCCAAATATAGCTGCCACTTGTCATTGGTAGCTTTGGATGCGAATTTTGTTTATATATATTTCAAACAAATGTTGTACTTATATTTCATACCAGCCTTGTAAATCTTGTCTTAGTGGCTCATGACTTGTACTACCAATTCTTGTGATTTTATATAGAAGTTTAGTTATTTTACTCATTGGCTCTTATTATTCTCATTTGAGTTGTGTTGAATGTTATTTGGCTTAGTTAGCGGGTTGAGTTAGGTGCCATCACGACAAGATGGATTTTGGGTTATGACAAGTTGGTATCAGAGCTCTGGGTTCATAGGTTCAGAGTCATGAGCAAGTGTCTAGTAGAGTCTTGCGAATCGGTATGATGACGTCTATTCCTATCTTTAAGAGGCTACATGGCATGCAACAAAATTTTCCATCTTTTTTTTTATCGTGCGACATTGATTTCGCTTGAAGCATATATCTTGAACTCATTCCACTCACTCGTATGTTATGTAATCGCTCAGTATCAACTGTGCATCGACGACTTGTGATTCCATGGATGAGGTGCGAGATGTGTTTTTATGATTTGGTTATGGTCCAGTCTGGAGGACTTGAGGCCAGGTTTAGACCGCAACTTGGGATCAGTAGTTTCAATTGTTTGGATATGTGCTTTAGGACTTATATGTCCGGTAGTGTCCCCATGAGTGGGATTGATGGATCAGTGAGTTGTTGGATAGCTATGTGATGAGTATTATATGACTGAGGTCTGTGCTTAGACGATTTAGATGTCACAGGAAAAGTTTGCTTGGGATGTGAAAGGATTATGGATGCTAAATTTCTATGTTGATGTGTTATACAGTCTTGAGTTTCCAGTGTTTTGAGGGATCTTTAATGTTGTTCATTTGTGGAATGAAGTAGATTCTTATGTCTTGTTGACGAGTTCAGACTCAGGAGGATTCATCGATTGCATAGTGGTCGTGACTATGATGGGGTCATAGAGGGATACCAGTTGATGCTAAGCACGTGGGTTATCTCCTACGAGATGTTCTGAGGTTGTGTGATCCTTGTGATGTTTTTGTGGAGAGTTTTCTTCTACCAATGGGTTATATGTGTTGCAATTGAGTTTGGATTTCTTGAGGATGTTGGCTTGGCTATCACAAGAATGAATGTGCGTTTAGCAGAAGATTTGAGGGATTTTATGATTTGTGTTACACTATTTTATGAAGGATTTAGTTGAATTACTGTACATGGATTATGGCAGTAATGAAGTAAGGGTATTGTGGGTTATCAGATGTTGTGTTCTATGGCTTTCAGCTAAGTGGGGAAGTCTGCTATCAACGATCAGATTGGATGGTTATGTGTTGTATTAGTTTCGGTCTGAGGCATGTTTGAGGATCAGTTATGACTTTTAGAGGTTGATGTTGAAGATGACTCAGGTAAGAAAATTTTGGATGCATGATGTATTACATTTATGGTTGGAAATCTTGAAAAGATTCGGGTTTGTTATTCGTAATGGATGTAATGTGTTAAGAAAATAAAGTCATTCGATTGTGTTAAGGTGGGGTTACTTATTTGGTGTTGCTATGCTAATGGAGCACATGTCGTCCGGCTTGTTTAGGCGGTGCATTTTAGATTAGAGTAGGGTAGATGACTCTCGAGAAGGTTCTAATAGGTCTAAGATTTATATGTGGTATTTGAGGAATTTTCCAATTTTTCAATGGCTAAGATCTGAGATTTGCATTGGATAGTGTCGGGACTCGCGACATTTCTTTATAGTTATTGATTCTACATTCAGTATTAGAGAGGTTAAGGAAACAACTTCAGATTCACATAAGGTCTCTTCAGAGTGGGTTTCTTGGATGCGATATTTATGGGTACTTGAGAGGGAATACAATGGCTTATGGGCTTTAGGATGATGAGGTTTCATGCCTGGATCTCTTATAGTGAGCTTTGGGTTAAGGATAGTAGTGTACTGGGAAGGAAAAGTATGAACTTGAAGGCAAATCGAGAGGGATTCAAATAAATAGGTCAGTTTGGTAGTGGTTTGGGTCAGCATGGTAATAGAAATGATCGATTCTTTTGGTTCTTTTTGAGTAGCGAGGCTTTGTAGGTGTGTTGTGGCAATGCTCTTCAGTTTGGCGATTGGTGTAACTAGGTTGAGTTAGAGGGATTCAATTCTGATGGCTTGGTTATGTGGAAATGGATTTCAAAGAGTTACCTACGGCTTCAACCATATCTCGAAATGGATATTTTCTATAGGCATGGGGAGTTTGTAGCGCGTTGTGATTTTCTCCTAGATGGGATCAAGTGGAAGGTTTCTGGATGATTGAGTATGTATTTTTCTTGAGATTCAGAGTTGATAATGGGGTTCTCGTATTTTCATATGATGGCATGATAGATGCGGTGTGACATGCGGGATTGAGGTTTGCATATACGAGGTTGCGATTTCATTCGAAGGGAAGGTCATGAGTCCTAGATAGCATGCACGATTTCAGATGTTTAGAAGAACACTGGCACTATTTGATATCACCTGAGAAGGGTGTGTATTTAAGAAGGGGCATTGTGTTTTGACTTACGGAAGCTTCATTGGTATTACGGTACCCGCCTTGTTGATCGACTGCTGATGTTCATATATTGCTTTGTGGCATGGAATAACTTTGGAAGTATTTCTCGTGACATGATTATGTATGAGGAACGTGTTAGTTATTCGAGTGGTGGAGTTGGGATCAGATGAGTATATTCATGTATTCTTGGGGTTTAGGGACCAGATGTTCTCAGAGGCAGACTGTTCCTTGGTTGCGGACTGTGAAGGTGTGCTAAGAGTTGACGACTGATTGTATATTTCATGGATAGGTCACCGTGGATTTTTGGAAGGTTATTTGCCTATTTATGTGGATTGGAATTGATTTTAATGCCACGAGTAGGCCTAATGAGAATGTATATTTTATATCGGGTCGGATATGTTTACTCAGCACAACTATTATTGAAGGATATGTCATCGGTGAGAGTTGATCTTATTTGTGTATGTTATGTTCCATGTATTTCTTTTCTATGCTACAATGAGTTGTGATCCAGTTGACCATTTACACACATGATGCAATTCTATTAGGCCTTGTGGCAGAAATCGAGCGAGATGGCTCTTGGGGTATTGAAGGGTTGATTGCACCTTGGTTATGGCCTTCCTGTTGTAGTATATAGTGTTAACCATTTTTCCATGGTCATGGTCGTACACTTCACGTGTTTGTTTTTGATATGTATATGGTTTTTGATTGAGCATAATAGCTCGAGGTATTTCATGCGGACCAGTGTTTGGATTAGGTCACACATCACAATAGAGTTATATTGGGATATGATCCTTTGTATTTATCTCGTGTGGCCTAGTTCTCCTTTGTGGGATAGGTTCATAGCAGTGTGCTTGTGGTCGTATCTGTTAGGCTTTGCAGGATAGTTCTCTCATTTGATTCTTTTTCCATCATTGGGTATATTCAAGTTGTTGCTTATCTAATGCACAGACTGCACGGTTTGGGGCTATAGATGGTATTGGTGTGGCATGTTAGTTGAGCAACTTGTATTAGATGAGATGAGGTTATTGGACCTGGAATGAGTGCTACGGATTTAAGGTATGTTTGGAAGAATAACGTCTCTAGTCAGTTTAGAATATGATAATGGTTCTTATCGGGCGGGGAATCTCCATTACTTGTTGATCTGATGAGTGATTATGAGGTTTTTTGCATTTCTTTCATCATCGGCAGTGTACGAAGGTTTAGAACAAGGTTTTATTTGATATGAGGTTTGTTACCGGTACCGGGTTTGTTATTGGGCAGTTATTGTGGTCGAAAGTTGTTGCTATAGGTACCTAAGTTACGCAGTATATCATGTTATTGTATCCTAGGTTATTGTTATAGCTTGATGCAGCTTGTTTAGGCTTGCATAGTGTATAGATGCGAGAATCGAGTCTTATATTGAGTTCCGGATGTTGGGGATTTCGGTTCTAAGGTTTATGGACTAAGGTTGAAGTAAGGATCTTCAGTTGGTTGTGTTGTCAGGCTTATATGAATTGGAGTGACGTGGGATCACCCATGGTTATGTGTATGGTGAAGTTATACAGTGATTTGATGCTTTGGAACGACTCATGACACGTTCGAGGACGAACGTATGTTTAAGTGGGGGAGAATGTAACGACCCGATCGGTGATTTGAATTATAAATTTTCTTTTCTTTTGCAAGGTAGTTGACTAATTTTCTTTCTAGTCGACTAGATTCTTGATTTGAGAGATATAAACAAAATATAGAATGATAAATAACAGAAAGTAAATGACACTAAATGTTTTATACTGATTCTGATTCAAAGTGAATCCTACGTCCAGTCCCCTTGGGTTGGAAGGGTTTTCTCTTTCAAGTATTTGAAATATTTTTATACATGTATGTTGGTGTTGTTATACACTAACGAGATCGTCACGATAATAGTACTTTTCTTGCTTCTTGATATAATGCTTCACTAGTGATTTTTCTCTCTTTCTTCTCTCCCTAGTTACTCAGTAAATCTAGAATAGACTACAATGCTTATTTAGAGTAGAACAAAAAGATTGATAGTGGTTAGATCAAAGTATGTTCTTCCTTTTCATCTCTTGTTGTATATATGTGATTTGAACGCAAAGTTTCTAGGCGTGACAGATCCATAGATAGTGGGTAACCCAAAGGAGTTGATACTCATAATCAATCAAGATTAATTTCTTCTAAGAAAAAGATAAAACTTCCTTTACTTGGTCTGTTGCTTCCGTGGTTGACTTTCCTTTGCAAGCCGTTTCTTCCTTGATATATGTGATTGATTATTTTCCATAAATCTTCCATATAGTTGGATTGATAAGCCTTTCGTAAATAGCTGAAATCAAATATTTGTTTTCCATGAAGCTCGCAATCACAACATGATTGATTCCTTGCTTCTTGCTTCTAGATCTTCAGTAGAATCTTGACTTCTTCATTATTGGTACCCTTCCATTTCCCTTCCGTCTTCCTTCTTTGGAATTGTTCTCCTGCAAATAGAAGTAAGTTATTTTCCATTATTAAAACGTATATCTAACAATCTCCCCCTTTTTTATGATGGCAAAATAACTTATTCATTTTACTTCCCTGTTTATCTTGTCTTCAGTCGACTCCCCTCAACTTACTGTCAGGTCTTTTTAGTTGTCTCCCCCTCAACCTGTTGCCCGTTAGTCGACTCTTGTGTAGTTAGTTGACTTGTCGACTGACCCTTCCTAGCATTTGACTCAAAAGTTTCCTGCAAGTTAGTGTATCCTATTCTCCCCCTTTGGCATCATTCAAAAAGAGAACTAAGCAATATTAACTACTAGCAGATAAGATTAGCAAATAGTAAGTTAGTTACAGTCATCCAGATAGTATCCAAAAGCATACAAGAAAAATAAAATATCCAGGACATCCAAAAATTGTCTAAACAACCAACATAGTTTATCGACGAAGAAAGTAGGTAAGGGTGTTGCATATAGCTTCTTTGAGACGATAAAAAATTGTGTTCGTTGTGACTGAGATTCCATCAACACAATCATGAACTTCCTTGAAGGCTTTTACTGCCTTTACTTCGGTTTTTAGAACCATGACTCTTAGCTTGGACACATCAGAGCTTGTTTCCTTGGTAACTTCATAGATATTGCCAACTGAGGACTGAGTGGTCAGGAGCAGGTCTTTGATGGCAGCCAGCTTGTCATTATGTGCAGCTATCTTTGCAAGAAATTATGGATTGTTGATAGCAGCCTAAGAAGTATCAACCTTTAGCTTGGAGGTAGAGGGAACCATGTTGGCTTCAGTTTCCTGCTTCTTTATCCAAGTACTGTCCACAACAACATAATACATTCTTACAAATGCTATATTGTTATAACACTTAGAAACAGACACAAAGGGGTCGTTTGAGAGAGGGATATTGAAGGCTTCGAGGAGGTGAGTGATATTCATCATGTAAGGAAGACTCGATGGTTCTTCAGGACATTCGATCATAAAATTAATTACCCAGGAGGAAAACTTCACTTTGTGCTTGGTGAGAAGGCAGTAGACCAAAAATGTGTCTCTTTGAGATAAAGTGGTGTATGATCATGTTCTGAGAAGAATTGTAGTGGCAACAATGTGGGCAAGAATACAGGTTTCAAAGTTGATGTCACCGGGTCCTAGTTGATTTGGCAAAGGATCAGACAATGAATTAACAAGACATTGATTGGCTTGTTCAAACGACACTTCAAACTATCCAGGCCAAGAGTTTTTAAACAAAGCAGAGTAATCGAAACTTTTACACTTAAACAGAGAATCAAAGGTAGAACAGTCTAGCATGATATGCTGACTTAGCAGAAGTGACTCAATTGTATCAGATTTGTGGGAATGAAGGTTTTCATAGAACATGCGAACAAGATCTTCATAGACTTTTGGAGGGGTTAGAACAAAGAAATTTTCCCATCCTTGAAAACTAAATAAGTCTTTTACCTTGCAATTAAGGGCTTCCATCTCTTCTAGATTGATGATTTTTCCATGAGCAATTGATTTCCCTTGAAATTGACAAACTTGTCTCTGTTGGGTGAATTCCAGTAGTTCAACTCTAACTCTAGCACACTATCCAAGTCTATCTTCACTTTCTTTGGGGTGTAAGCTTCTACTCCTTCTTTTATGGGACTCTTTCCTAGGGCTTTTTCGGTTCGAGCATCATCAGAGAGGTCTCCTTGAGAAGATGAGAAACCCTCAGAGTGGTCAGACCCAATGTAACTAGTTCTGATGGTTGATGAGGGATTTTCCCATTGGACCGGGTGCTTTAGCGAGTGGAGGCAGAAGGGTTAGGGTGGATATTACAAAGTGAGGTCTTAAGGAAGAGGAAGACCTATAAAGATGAAGAGAGGCGTGAAAAGGCGGGAATGAATCGATGTGACTGATGGGTACAGAGAAAGGGAACAAGCATGACTGATTCATTCAGGTTCCTTCTCGGTTTACTAAAAAGGTAGAAAGAAGGGCTAAAAATGGAGGCGCTTAATTAATGCAACAAACAGTAATAATGAGATACATGGTACAAAAAGATTATCTACCAAAATCACTAAAGCACACAATCTTTGAAAAGTACAGAAATTCCCAAGGCTTAATTAGAGAAAGTAATAATGTCGAGTAAGTCCTTAAGGTTTTGAAATCTGTCCTCTAGAAAAGGCTTAGTGAAAATATCAGCTAATTGATTTTCAGTACTAACAAATAATAATTCAATGTCACCCTTAAGAATATGATCTCTAATAAAATGATGCTTGATATCTATATGCTTTGCTATAGAATGATGCACTGAATTCTTTGTTAGACTGATAGCACTAGAATTATCACAACAAATTTTAACAGGTTTAAAGAACAGATCATAGTCACTAAGTTGGTGATTCATCCAGAGTAGTTGAGTGCAGCATTGTCCGATGGCAATGTATTCAGCCTCAGTTGTAGATAATGCAACTGATCCCTATTTCTTACTGTTCCAGGAGATGGGTGATTTTCCAAGTAATTGACATGTTCCACTTGTGCTTTTCCTGTCAGCTTTATCTCTTACTATCTACATCTGAAAAACCTTCAAGCTTAAAATTGTTAAGACGTGGATACCATAAACCATGTGAAGTAGTCCCAATGAGATATCTAATAATTCATTTTACTGCTGTTAAGTGAGACTCCTTAGGAGCTAATTGGAACCTGGCACACCTACACACACTAAACATTATGTCAGGACGACTGGCAATTAAGTAAACTATCCAATCATTCCACGATATTTTGATTCATCCACCGATTTTTCTTTCTCATATTTGTAAAGAGATATAGCTGGAATCATGGGAGTTCCAAGTGCTTTTGCATTGCTCAATCCAAATTTTTGTATCAGCTCCTTCGTGTACTTTGTCTGACATATAAAGATACCTTCATCTGATTGATGAATTTGAAGCCCAATGAAGAAAGTCAGTTCTCCCATCATGCCCACTTCAAACTCACTTTGCATGAGATGTGAGAATTCATTGCATAGAACTAGATTAGCACTTCCAAATATAATATCATCGACATATATTTGAATAATGAGATTACCTAAAGATGACCTTTTAATAAAGAGAGTAGTATCGAACTTACCTCTTGAGAAGCCATGACTAACTAGAAATGAACTTAGTCTTTCATACCAGGCTCTAGGTGGTTGTTTTATCCCTTAGAGAGCCTTAGTCAACTTAAATACATGGTAAGAAAATTGTGAGTTTTCAGATCCAGAAGGTTGTTTAACATAGACCTCCTTATCAATGAAATCATTTAAAAAATCATTTTTAACGTCCATTTGAAAAAATTTAAAACCTTTAAAAGAAATATATGCAAGCAAAATACGAATTGATTTTAACCGATCTCATCGGAGCGAAGGTTTCATCATAGTCGACTCCTTCTTGTTGAGAGTAGCCTTGGGCGACTAGTCTCGCTTTGTTTCTCACAACGTTTCCTTCTTCATTCATCTTGTTTCTGAATACCCATTTGGTTCATATGATTGTTGTGTTTGCTGGTTTGGGTATCAATGTCCAAACTTGATTTTTGTCAAGATGATCAAGTTCTTCTTGCATAGCCTGTACCCAGCTTGAGTTTTTCAAAACTTCATCAACTTTCTTTGGCTCTATTGAGATATGAGTGCAATGTTAGCCTTTTTCATTAGAGCTCCTCTTATTTTCATCCCATTAGTTGGATTTCCTGTAATAAACTTCTGAGGATATTCAGGTTCGATTCTCTATTCGATTAGTACTGCTTCAGTATGTTGAGTAGTTGACTCAATTTGAGATTTAGCATGCTCGCTGATAGCTTCATTAGTCGACTGTGGGATTTTATTTCTACTGTCAGCAAATTCTTTTGGGTTGGTCTGCTCACTAATCTTGGGTTGATTTTTGTTGATCTATTCATCAGTTGCAAGAACTCCTTTCTCGGCCATAGAGTTATTATCATCAAAGATAACATGAACTTATTCCTCTACACATAGAGTACGCTTATTATAAATTCTAAAGGATCTACTATTATTAGAGTAACCGAGAAATATACCTTCATCACTTTTTGGATCAAACTTACCAAGATTGTCCTTACCATTATTGTGGACAAAACATTTTCTTCCAAAGGGATAAAATTATCCAATGTTAGGTCTCTTACCTTTCCATAGTTCATATGGAGTCTTCTTCAGAATGGCTCGAATTAGACACCTGTTAAGAATATAACATGATGTGCTGACTGCTTCTGCCTAGAAGTAGTTTGGTAGGGAGTGCTCCAGTATCATGGTTCTAGTCATGTCATGCAAAGTTCTATTTTTACGTTCAACCACTATATTTTGCTGTGTTGACCTTGGTGCTGAGAAATTATGAGTGTATCCTTGGTCATTGTAGAATTCCTCAAATGATTTGCTTTCAAATGCTCCCCCATGATCACTCTAAATAGTTGAGATAAGGTACCCCTTTTCTTTTTCTATCTTTTTACAGAATATCTCAAATGTATTTAGAGCTTCATCTTTGTGAGCCAGAAATATTACCTATATAAAACGCGATTAGTCGTCGTCAACAATAACAAAAACATAACTTTTTCCTCCTATACTGGCAGTTCTAATAGGTCCAAAAAAATCCATATGCTATAGCTGAAGAAGTTTGATTGTGGAAATAATATCCTTGGGTCAGAAAGAGTTTCTAGTTCGCTTACCAAGCTGACATGCATCACATACATGATTTTTAGAGTAGTTGAGCTTAGGAAGTCCAATGACTAATTCATGCATGGATAGTTTTTCAATCAAATACATGTTGTCATAACCAAGCTTTTTGTACCAAAGCCAAGGATTAGCAGTGATAGATGCTAAACAGATATGACTGTCTAGATTATCAATGCAATATAAAATTTATACATTTCCCTACCTCTTTCCGGGAAGGATGATTTTACTTGATTCGTCTTCAATAGCACACCCAGTTTTCTTGAATTTCACTTCATATCCAGAATCACATAGTTGACTGATGCTTAGCAGATTGTATTTTAGCCCGTCTATAAGATAAACTTTAGTAATATCACATTTATTGTTAAAAGGAATAGTTCCGATACTGATAATATTACTTTTTGAGGCATCGCCAAACTTATCCATTGATTTTGGTAATTTCTTTGAAGAGATTTTTGTCGCCTATCATGGGATTGGAACATGCACTGTCGAGATACCACTTTTCTTTTAAACTTTTCCTGTGGTGTTTCTCACTTGTCTCACCGCGTGCCATGAAGCAATTTTTAGTTTCTTCTTTACAGTCATCATCTGATACATCTTCATCAGTCCAGCATCCAGAGTATTTGTTCATATCATTTTCCAATATGGTCATAAAGTATAAATTTGCTATTTTTTTATGCTCTGAGTTGTCTTCATCACTCCAACTTTCGAAGGATTTGTTCTTGGTAAAGCCCCTGGACTTTCCTTTTTAGCTCTGGGCATTTCAACTTGAATATGGCCATATCTTCCACATTCAAAGCATTTTCCATCATTTTTGTATTGTTCATTGAATAGTTTGGTTCTTCTAGATGGCGTTCTTCCCTTTTTCATATTTTTGTATCTCATCATTAGTCCATTCATATCTCTTGAAACCATGGCAATTGCGTCTCCCAGTGCCTCTGGATCATCATCATTGTCATTTTCGGATCCTTCAGTCGTGGTTTTGAAAGCAACAAGTTTTTTCCTGACCACGTTTGTTGAGATGTGTCTTCTCAAAAGCTATAAGGTCTCCACGCATTTAATTATAAGATAGTTTGTCTAGATCTTGAGATTCAAGTGCAACTACCTTTGTCTACCACATAGTGGGCAATCTTCTTAGGAGTTTTTGAACTTGTTCACCACTGGAACATGGTCTACCAAAAGCTTTCAGATCTCCAATAATTTTACTGAATCGTGCGAACATTTCTTTGATGGATTCATCTTTTTCATCTCAAAGAGCTCATATTCATGAACAAGCAAATTTATTCTTGTTTCTTTCACTTTACTCGTTCCTTCATAGGTAACTTCCAATTTGTCCCACAATTCCTTAGCTGTATCACAACTTGAAATATTCTTGTTTTCTTCTCCACTGACGGCATTATATAGTAGATTTCGTGCCTTAGAATTGACTTGAATTACAACCATTTGTTCATCAAAATAATCCTCTATATCTTCTAGACCAGTGGATGTTTGTCATTCAGCTTTCTTGTTAGACTTTGCTGCTGGAGGGGGATAGTTTCCATTCTTGATCACGTGCCATATTTTGACATCGTAGGACTTTGCGTAAATTTCGTACGCACTTTTCAATGGGAGATATGATGTCCGTTAAAATATGGTGGCCTTACTTGATACGTCCCTTCTTGAAATAGTCCACCAATAGTTACTTGAGTTGACATGATCTTTTCTCACTTGTTGTTAAGCAAATATATAAGACCTGCTGTGATACCATTGAAAGTGCAAGGGGGAGGGGCGAATTGTAATTTTTATTTTCTTTTGCAAGGTAGTTGACTAATTTTCTTTCTAATTTACGTCTAGTCTCCTTGGGTTGCAAGGGTGTTCTCTTTTAAGTATTTGAAATCTATTGATATAGGTATGTCGGTGTTGTTATACACCAACAGCTTCATCACGATAATAGTAATTTTCTTGCTTCTTGATACAATGCCTCACCAGTGATTTTTCTCTCTTTCTTCTCTCCCTAGTTGCACAGTAAATCTAGAATAGACTACAACGCTTATTTAGAGTAGAACAAAAAGATTGATAGTGGTTCGATCAAAGTATGTTATTCCTATGCATCTCTTGTCGTATATATGTAATTTAAATGCCAATCTTTTAGGCATAACAGATCCATAGATAGTGGGCAATCCAAGGGAATTGATCCTCAGAATCAATCAAAATTAGCTTCTTCCAAGAATAAGATAGAACTTCCTTAACTTGGTATGTTGCTTTCGTGATTCACTTTCCTCTGCAAGTCGTTGCTTCCTTGATAATGTGACTGATTATTCTCAGTAAATCTTCCATACATATTGATTGATAAGCCTTCAATAAATAGCTGAAATCAAATATTTGTTTTCTATGAAGCTCGCAATCACAACATAATTGATTCCTTGATTCTTGCTTCTAGATCTTCAGCAGAATCTTGACTTCTTCGTTATTGGCACCCTTCCATTTTTCCTTCTGGCTTCCTTTTTTGGAATTGTTTTCCTGCAAATAGAAGTGAGTTATTTTCTATCATTAAACATATATCAAATAGTTTTGAGTATCTGCATTCAGTTTTGTGGTTTGTGGTCATGAGTAGCTTCATACAGTGTATTATGACTTACGTATATAGTTGGTTTTGGTCTTCGAGTTGTTCAGAATTGATTTGGAAGAATGGTTCTTATTTTAGATGCTATAAGTTGGAAGAGTTGACCAAGATTGACTTTTGTGTATTTGACTTTAGATTGGAGTTTTGATGGTTCCGTTAGGTCCATATGGTTATTTTGGATATGGACGTATGTCTGGATTCGTATTTGGATGTTTCTAGAAGGTTTTCGCATTATTTGGCGAACGTTGGCAACTCAAAGGTTTAGAATGTTCATAAGTTTGACCGGGAGTTGACTTTGAGGATATCGAGTTCGATTTGTTGATCGGGGAGTTGTAAAAGGTTCGTTATGTCATTTGGAATTTTGAGGTGATTCCGAGTTGTTTAGACGTGTTCGACGCAAGTTTGGAAGTTGGAAATTCAAAATTATTTATTAAGCTTGATTTGGGGTGCGATTCGTGGTTTTAATGTTATTATGTGTGATTTGAGGCCTCGAGTAGGTTTGTGTTATGTTTTAGGAATTGTTGGTATATTCAGACGGGATCTCGAGAGGCTCGGTGAGTTTCAGACGTGTTTTGTATTATTTTGGAACATGTTGGTTAATGCTGATTTTTGGCAGGATCTGGTTTAATCGCACCTGTAGAACTATTGGTATAGGGGCGGTGTCCGCAGATGCGTACAAGTGGGTGCGAAGGTGAAATAAGTCTAGAAGAGGGTAGATCGCATAAGCAAAATGTTAGACGCATCTGCGGATCTGCGGGAGTGGATCTTGGATCGCAAAATCGGAATGGCAGATTGGAATGGAGTTTGTGCAGAAGCGAAGTTGCTCGCACCTGCGATGTCATAGAAGCAGAAAGGTGTCTGCAGTTACGGGAGGTCGAGGCTTCAGTGAATTGCGCATAAGCGAAGATTGTGTCGCATAAGCAGTTGATGGTACGCATATACGAAAATGCTGGGCAGAACATGATAAATTTCGAGGGTTTGTTCATTTTATCACATTTGAAGATTTGGAGCTCGGTTTTGGACGATTTTGGAGAGAATTTTTTCATCACATGGATTGGGGTAAGTATGTTTGATTCGGTTTTGATTATATTTCATGATTCTATCTTCAATTTTGGCATTTGATTGATGATTCCAAAAGAAAAATTGAGGGGTTTTGTCTAAAATCTTCTAAAGTGATTAATTGAGTTATGAACATCGATTCGGAGTCAGATTTGAGTGAAATTAGTATAGTTGGACTCGTATTCGAATGGATTATCGGGATTTGTAATGTTTGTCAGGCTTCGAGGTGCGTGCCTAGGTTGACATTTTGGTTGACTTTGAGCATTTGATTTAAAATTTGACCTTTATCACTTGAGTTTATTTCCTAAGGTATTATTTGATGTTTTTGAGTTGCTTTTGGGTCGTTCAAAGGTTGATTCGCACGAGATGGCATTTCTAGAGTATTCTTTGGCTTGCTTGGTATTTGATTTGGTTTGTTCGATGTAAGTAACATATCTAAACTTGAATTTGTAGGTAGATACCCCTAAGAACTATGATATTTGAGATGGGTTGGAGGTGTTGCACGTACTAGGTGACGGGCGCGTGTGCATGTACCGAGTGGTTCATGATCCGGGTAGTTCTTGGTCTATTATGTGCCTTGTTTTACAATCATGCTTATTTGATATCATGTTTTCTCCACTTGTAAGACTACGTGAGTTATTATTCATGCTAGAAATCAAGTTTAGGCTATCTGCTTCTTTGTTTGGTACATGATAGGGTTGTGTTGCCATGTTGAGCTATTGCCTTAGCCTTAGCCGTACTGTACAGTCATGATAGTTATACATGCATGTTATATCTCTATCTCTGTGAACTTTTGATATGCTCTCTCACTTGTTATTGGTGTTCTTGTACTTGATATAAGTTTGAGCTGAATTTGTGGCACATTGTGAAATGTTGTATAATTGGATTATGTTTCTGTGAGATGTATGCCATTGACACTTGAGTTGATTGATGACTGAGGTGAACCATAGAGCTGTGTTGTGAGTTATATTGGATCGGGTTGCACGTGTAACATATTGATGTTTGGATTGGATTGTACGCCACAACATGCCATATTGGCTTTTGATTAGGACTTGGGTAGGATCCCCCCCTCCGGAATCTGGCATGCCAGTAGTAGGCAAAGGCACATTGATTTATACTCATGCTTTGGTGAGGGTATTTTGAGCCAGGAATCCATACAGTGCTGAGTGATTGTGTGTGTGATGAAGTGGGGCATTTGAGCCAGGCACCTTAAGTGTGCTGAGAGTGAGTGTACTTAATGATATTACGTGAAATTATTCACTTGACATGCATATTTGATATGTAGGCATAGAGATGTATTTTCCTCATGCTAGACGATAATATAACATTTGATGACTTGACATGTATATTTAACATGTAGGCATAGAGATGTATTTTCCTCATGCTAGACGGTATATGGCATTTGATGACTTAATATGTGTATTGACATGTAGGCATAGAGGTGTACTTTTCTCATGATGGAGCTCGAGTAGAAAGTATTAATTTATTTATCGGGGCAAGGGTCTAGGGTTAATGCCAATCAATAAAAAAATTGGAACAACTTCGTAAATATATTTTCGGTATGGAAATCGAAAGAATCCAATTTGAGCAAGTTTCCAATTCAAAAATTTCTTGGAATTGATCAAACTTTTTCGATCCAAAGTGTTTCACGCGGGAATCCATCGTCTGTAGGATTCTTTCATAGAAATCGCAAAAGGGGTATGTTGCTGCCATTTTGAAAGGATTAAAAAGCACCGAAGTAATGTCTAAACCCAATGATTTAAAATAAAACAAAGATAAAGGATCCCAGAACAAGGAAACACCTTTTTTATTGTCTTAATAGCTGGATCAGACTGAAGAATCCAAATCCATTTTAAACGAGACAAACATAAAAGGAGGAAAGACCGCTCAATAAATGAAATTGCCGAAAGATTTTCCTTTGAACTGTTTGAAAGTTATCCAACTTGAGTTATGAGAGTACGAATGGTTTGTTTTTCATTTTCAGGAAGAAAGAAGAAAAAAAAGACTTACATCTTTAATTGATTTGATCATTTTATGGACCCAGTTGTCATTTCTTAGATAGAATTCCATACAGAGACAAAACCTCGAATCAATCGAGCCGTACGAGGAGAAAGCTTCCTATACGTTTCTAGGGGGGGTGTACATCTATCCCAATGAGCCGTCTATCGAATCGTTGCAATTGATGTTCGATCCCGAAGAGAAGGAAAAGATCTTCGGAAAGTGGGTTTTTATGATCCGATAAAGAATCAAACTTATTTAAATGTTCCTGCTATTTTATATTTCCTTGAAAAAGGGGCTCAACCTACAGGAACTGTTCAGGATATTTTAAAGAAGGCGGAGGTTTTTAAGGAACTTCGTCCTAATCAATCCTAATCAACCGAAATTCAATTAAGGAAATAAATTAAGGAAATACAAAAAAGGGGGTAGTCATTTGTATATAACTTTGTATGACTTTTCTCTTCTATTTTTTTGTATTTCCTCCCTTTCCTTTTCTATTTGTATTTTTTTATCATTGCTTCCNATCTCATGTTGGAAATTGAAAAAATACAGTTCTTTTGATAAACTCATGTTTAATTAATTTTAGTGGAAAGTTTTGGACTTGGACTGTTATACTTGAAAAGCAATGTCTACTTTTCCGTAAATGTGAACGAGCGGAGCATAATATCTCTTAATTTATTTACTTTTACTGTCTCTATTATATTATTATGAATTGGTATTGGCTATTAGCGTTGGACTCTGACCATCTTCTAAGCTCATAACTACTTTCAATCTGAGGTTAGGTTTGTTACTTATTAAGTACATGGGGTCGGTTGAAATCATACTACACTTTTGCACCTTGCATGCAAATCGTGGAGCTAATACTGATGTGCATGGCGGGAGCTGGTATTGAAGATGTACCTGCTTTTCGGATATAACTGCCACTTTTCCTTGGTAGATTTAGATGTGAATTCTGTTTATGTACCAAACAGATGTTGTACTTATGTTTCTTACTAGACTTGTAAATCTTGTCTTAGTAGCTCATGAATTATACTACCAATCCTTGGATGTTGTATAGAAGTTGAGTTATTTTACTCATTGGCTCTTATTATTCTCATTTGAGTTGTGTTAAATGTTATTCGTCTTACCTAGCGGGTTGGGTTAGGTGCCATCACGACTAGATGGATTTTGGGTCGGGACATGACACCAGTTTCTAGGTTAGACTGGACAGCGTGTATGAAGCTTATTATATATTTTTAAGATCTTCAGTGTTACCTTTATATTAATCTGCTCTTAAAATCTTTAAAATAAATATTTGAGTAGTTGATGTTGGCATGCCTAGCAAGCGGATGTTAGGCGCCATAACGGCCCCGTGGTTCAGATTTTGGGTCATGACAAAGCCTTTATTCTCCTGTCTTTCTTTCCTCATTTATTTATTGAGAGTATTTTATGAGAAATTTGAGTGTTGGGAAACACTTGTGTTAACCCTTTCTTTGGAGTGATCTTGTGAGGTTATTATCTCGGGGGTATTTGGGATTGATTAGGGTATTTATTCTAGTTGTAAACTCTCTTTTGTACTCTTGTTGATATAGTGTCACGACCCAATTTCCACTGTAGGCCGTGATGGCGCCCAATGTTGCCATTAGGCAAGTCAATAATTTAATCAACACGTTAATCAGCTGTTCAGAAATTGTTTTTAAATTAATAGTGAAATAATTAAGTGAAGAGAAATTGCTCTATATTTTCTTCAAAATCAGAATATGACAAAATTAATACCGAATGTCGTAGCAGAAATACATCCAACATTAATAGTCAAAGATCCCAAAACCCAGTGTCACAAGTACATGAGTGTGATGACCCAATATGTCGTATTTAATTTTAAACATTTAGTTCTGTTTTCTGAGACCTCGAATAGCACCTTTCAGCATTCATGCACTTGCTTGCGCAGTCCGTATATTTTTTCGGAAAGCTTTTATGTGAAAAATTGATAAAAATGAGAAATAGTGCCTAAAAACTCACTTAAGTTGACTTCTGTCAATATTTTGAGCAAACGGACCCGGATCAGTATTTTGACGGTCCCGGTGGATCCGTATTATAATTTAGGACCTCAAAGTATGCCCAAAATTTAATTTGGAGGTCCCTAACTTGAGTTATCGCCAATTATTAAAAATTAGAAGTTTGAAAGCTTAAAGATTCCAAATTTTGACCGTGAATTTGACTTTATCAATATCAGACCCGGATTGGGATTCCAAGAGTTGGAATAGCTCCGTTATATCATTTATGACTTGTGCGCCAAATTTAAAATCATTCCGGATTCATTTAATACGTTTCGACACGGGTTTTGTAAAGTGAAAAGTTTGAAACTCATAAGTGTGAATCGAGATGTAAATTGTAATTTCCACGTTATATAACGTTATTTGAGACCCCGAGTAAGTCAGTATTATATTACGAGACTTGTTGGAATATTCTGACGAGGTACCGAGAGGCTCGAGTGAGTTTCGGACGAGTTTTAGATCATTTTTGTTCAAGAACACGGGTCTAGTTCTGGTGTGTCGCAACTGCACAATTTTGGCCGCAGGTGCGTGATCGCTTCTGCGACTTTGAGGCTAGGGGACGCAGGTGCGATGCCCGTTTCTGTGGTGCAATGATCACAGATGAGATCTTTCGCGCTTCTGCAGTTCCCTTCGCGCATCTGCGTAGTCACTTCTGCGACGTGAAGGTCCGCAGATGTGGTCCTCTGCTTGGCTTCCCTGTTCCGCAAATGCGAGCTTTGTCTCGCAAATTCGAGTCTGCAGATGCGGAACTTTTGTCTGCAGATGCGAAAATGCTGGATAGAATACATAAAATCGGGTGCTAGCCATTTTTTACTCATTTTTTAGTTTTAACTCTCGGATTTGGGCGATTTCAAAGGGATTTTTCACAAGTTCGAACTAGGTAAATGTTCCTTATCCTATATTCATTATATTTCATAAATCCATGTCAATATTCATCGTTTATTTCGGATTTAGATGGAAGAAAATGGATTTTTTGTAAAACTTTCCAAAAATGAAACTTTAGGATTTGAAAGACAATTCGATGTCGGAATTCGATAATTTTAGTATGGTTGAAGTCATATCAGAACGGGTGTCCGGATTCCGTGATTTTTTATCGGGCTCCGAAATGTGGGTCCCATGTTGACTTTTGGTTGACTTTTCCGAAAATTACTTAAATTAAGTCTCTTTTGAATTGTGAATAATTTCTAAAGCTCAAATTGAATTGCTGGTAAATAAATGGCTAGGCTCGGTTGGTTTCAAAAATAATTCCAAAGTAAAAGTTGTGGTCGAGTGATCACTTGAAATTTGCAAAACAAGGTAAATATCGTGGTTAACCTTGACTTGGGGGAATAAAATCCTTGAATTATTTGTTACGTGAATTTCATATGTAGCAATGTATAGGCGAGGTGACGAGTACCTATACGTCGTAAAATGTATTGTTTGCATATTTACTTGAAAATCATAAATTATTTTAAATTAAATTAATTATTGTATTAATTATTTTTCTCATATTCCTTGCCCAATATTATGTCTTGAATTTATACCATAATTGCTACATGTTTATTTGACTTATGTGTCTTAATTGCTACTTGACATTTGGCATATTAAATATTAAATTGCCTATTTCTCCCTGATTTCTACAATTAATTGTTACTTGTCATTACTTGTCTCCTAAGTATATCATAATTATTGTATGCTTTGTTGCCACATGTTTACGTATTAATTGCTGAATTTATTGAAGTAATTTTACATGAGTGTTGTTAAATTATATTGGGTGAACGGGTTGCACGCCGCAACAGAAATCATTTAAGTTTATATTGTTGGAGTGGGTTGTACGCCACAACTGAATTTAATTGAAAGATTATATTGTTGGAGCGGGTTGCACGCCTCAACAGAAATTAATTGAAGTATTATATTGGGGGAACGGGTTGCATGCCGCAACAGAAGGATAAAAGAAATAATTGGTTACGACTGCTGAATTGACTTCAGTTATTGATATGATTTAACTGTCTTACCTATATTCCTGTTATTATTATTATTATTATTATTATTATTATTATTATTATTATTATTATTATTATATTATTATTATTATTATTATTATTATTATTATTATTATTATTATTGCGTACAGGTTAATGTAAGTGACGTGCCTTAGCTTCGTCACTACTTCGTCGAGGTTAGGCTCGGCACTTACAGAGTGCATGGGGTCGGTTGTACTCATACTACACTCTGCACTTCTTGTGCAGATATCGGAGTTGGTCCCAGCGGCGTACTGCAGATTTGCTCCGATTCAGCTATCAAAGGAGACTTGAGGTATAGCTGCACGATATTCGCAGCTCTGAAGTCCCCTTCTACTTTATCTTAGCTGTGTGCTTTCTTTCAGACAACTTTATTTTTTATTCAGATCCTTATTTGTATTATTCTAGAAGCTCGTGCACTTGTAACTCCAGTTCTGGGATGGTATTTAGACATCGTTATTATTTTGGTTTGTACACTTTAATTCAGACATTATTCCAGTTTCTTGGTTTCTTTACTATTTAATTAAAATTAATTATCAAATATGGTTTACATTATTCTAACATTGTCTTGTCTAGCAAGTGGAATGTTAGGCGCCATCACGGTCCCGAAGGTGGAAATTTTGGGTCGTGACAAGTTGGTATCGGAGCACTAGGTTACTTAGGTCTCACAAGTCACGAGCAAGCTTAGTAGAGTTTGAAGGATCGATACGGAGATGTCTGTACTTATCTTTCATAGGCTATGAAGTTTAGGAACAATATCACTTCGTCTTATTCTATCGTGCAAATTTTATTCAATCATCAATGATTGAACCATTCTATTCTTGTTCTCTCGCGGATGGCAAGAACATGTACTACATCTACCGCCGAACAGGAGCCAGAGCCCTAGTGGAAACTATGACCAGGGGTAGAGGCCTAGGTCGTGCCAGAGGCCGAGGCCTAGGTCGTGCCAGAGGCCGAGGTAGGGGCAGAGGTAGAGCTCAATCTAGAGCTCGAGCAGCAACACCTGTTGTAGAACTTTATGTGGGTTTGGAAGCGGAGGTTCCAGCTCAGACAGTACATGTTGGACCAGTCCAGGTCCCGGAAGGATTCATAGCTACTCCAGTACTTCAGGATGCTCTAGTCCATTTAGTGAGCCTAATGGAGGGTGTGGCCCAGAATGGTACATTTACAATGGAACCAGCCATCTCACAGGATGGGGGAGGAGCACAAATTCCCACAACTCCTGCTCCGGAGCAGATAGCTCCCCAGTATCAGGTTCCAGCAGTCCTGACAGTTGGGGTAGTTCAGCCAATTGTTGCGGCACATGCCTGTGATAGGCCCACCATGTCTTCTGAGGCCTTGTTGAGATTGGACAAGTTTACTAAGCTCTTTCCTGTTCACTTTAGTGGTTCACCTTCTGACGACCCACAAGATTATCTTGACCGCTGCCATGAGGTGCTGCGGAACATGGGAATAGTTGAAAGCAACGGGGTCAATTTTGCCGTGTTTCAAATGACTGGTTCCGCCAATGGGTGGTGGAGAGATTATGTACTTGCTAGACCAGCGAATTCACCTACACTTACCTAGGAGCGTTCTCACAACTATTTCTAGAGAATTTTGTTCCTATTATACTGAGAGAGGAATACCGCAGACAGTTTGAGCATCTCCAGTAGGGTAGTATGACTGGTACCCAGTATAAGGCCCAATTTGTGGACTTAGCACGTGATGCCATCGTCTTAGTTCCTACTTAAAAGGTGAGAGTGAGGAGATTCATTGATGGACTTACTTATACTATCCTGCTTCAGATGGCCAAGAAGACAAAGAGTGATATTTCCTTCCAGACAGCTCTGAATATTGCTAGGCAAATTGAGTTAGTTCGTGCTCAGGAGAGAGGGCCAGTGTTAGATTAGAGGCCTTGTCATTCTGGTAATTTCAGAGGCACCTCATCTGGAGACATGGTACTTATGGTAGGGTTCATCTTCCCAGGCCATTTTATTCAGCACTTCAGGCATCTCACGGTGCTTCAGGGAGTCACGGTCCTATTATGCCTTACTCTGTGCAGCGAGAATTTAGTGCACATTCAGCTCCTATCAGTGGACCACCACTCCAGAGTCACTATAACGGTTATCCGGCCCATTCCGGTCAGCTTTATGATTCAGTAGCCACAACAGCAGGATGGGTGTTATGAGTGTGGGAACATTGGTCATATCAGGAGGTATTGCCCTTGGTTATCGAGCAACAGATTTCAACAAGACTCGCGTGCCATCATACTGGTACCGGTTGCTCCACCGCCTGTGCAGCCAGCTAGGGGCAGGGGTCAGACAGCTAGAGGTAGAGGTCAGGTTGTTAGAGGTGGAGGCCATCCACCTAGGGGCCGTCCTAGAGATATATCGCCAAGTGGTGGGGCCCAGCCCCGATTTTATTCTTTTCCTTCTAGGCGTGAGGCCGAGTCGTCTGATGCCGTGATCACATGTATTATTCTAGTTTGCCATATAGATGCTTTAGTTCTATCTGAATGCTTCTGTGCACGTATCCACGTTGGTGGGGGATTCTATCGATGTAGATCATGTCTATCGTTTGTGTGTAGTTACTATTGGGAGTCTTGAGACTAGCGTGGATCTTTTACTTCTTGATATGGTAGATTTTGTTGTTATCTTTGGAATGGATTGACTGTCACTTTATCATGCTATATTGGACTGTCACGCCAAAACGATGACCTTAGCCATGTCGGGGTTACCTCGAGTAGAGTGTAAATAGACTCGTGACCATTCTACCAGCAAGGTTATATCTTACATGAAAGCTCGGCGTATGGTCGAGAAGGGGTGTTTATCTTATTTGGCTTATATATGCGATCCTAGTGCGGATGTTCCTTCTATGGATTCAGTCCCAGTTGTCCGTGAGTTTCCAGATGTATTTGTTGCAGATTTTCTGAGGATGCCACCCGATAGAGATATTGATTTCTGTATTGATTTGGCTTCAGGCATCCAACCAATTTCTGTTCCACCATACCGTATGGCCCCACCGGAGCTAAAGGAATTGAAGGAGCAGTTAACAAGATTTGCTTGATCAGGGATTTATTAGACCTAGCGTCTCACCCTGGGGTGCACCAGTGTTATTTGTAAAGTAGAAAGATTGTTCAATGCGGATGTGTATAGATTATCGCAGTTGAACAAGGCTACTATCAAGAACAAGTATCCGTTGACAAGAATTGATGACTAATTCAATCAAATTCAGGGTGCTAAGGTATTTTCAAAGATTGATTTGAGGTTTGCTTACCATTAATTGAAGATTAGGGCATTCGATGTACCTAAGACAGCTTTTCGGACTCGATGTGGGCATTAAGAATTCCTAGTGATGTCATTTGGGCTGACAAATGCCCCAACAACATTTATGGATTTGATGAACAGGGTATTCAAGAACTTTTTTTTAATTATTGTTTTTTAGAAAATATACTACTAGGTTATTCCCCTAGTAGCTGTTATATATAATGAATCCCAAACTGGGTAAAACTTACAAAATTTTTAAGTAACCTACAAACAAACAATACGATAAAGAACTGCAATGGCTATTGCTACCAAATACAATGTAGCAGTAGCGATTCAAGACCTATTTGGATTCTTTTGTGGTTGTATTTATTGATGATATCTTGATTTACTCCAGCAGTCGAGAGGATCATGAGCAACATCTTCAAATTATGCTTCAGACTTAGAATAATAATCAGTTATATGCCAAATTTTTAAATTGCAAATTTTGGTTAGACTCAGTTGCCTTTTTGGGGCTTGTTGTATTGGCATAAGGCATAAAAATGGATCCTAAGAAGATTGAGGCAGTTCAGAATTGTCCTAAACCTACTTCAGCTACAGAGATCCGGAGTTTTCTGGGTTTGGCAGGTTATTATCGCCGGTTCGTGGAGGGGTTTTCATCCATAGCAGCCCCACAGACCAAATTGACCCAGAATGGTGCCCCATTCAGATGGTCAGACGAGTGTGAGTTGAGCTTTCAGAAGCTCAAAACTGATTTGACTACTGCGCTAGTGTTGGTATTGCCCATAGGTTCAGGATCTTATACGGTGTATTGTGATGCATCTCGCATTGGGTTTGGTACAGTATTAATGCAAGATGTCAGAGTGATTCCATATGCGTCGCGACAGTTGAAGGTTCATGAAAAGAATTACCTTGTTTATGACTTAGAATTGGTAGCCATTGTTCATGTGCTGAGGATTTGGAGGCACTACCTTTACGGTGTCTCGTGTGAGGTATTCACTGATCATCGTAATCTACAATATCTTTTCAAACAAAAAGATCTCAATTTGAGGCATAGAAGATGGTTGGAGTTGTTGAAAGACTACGATATCACCATTTTCTATCACCCCAGAAAGGCCAATGTGGTGGCCGATGCTTTGAGTAGAAAGGTTGTGAGTGTGGGCAGCCTTGCGTATATTCCAGTTGGTGAGAGGCCATTAGCTGCAGATATTTAGACTTTGGCCAATAAGTTATTGAAGTAAGATGTTTCAGAGTCTAGTCGGATTCTATCATGCACAATCGCTCGGTCTTCCTTGTATGAGCATATCAGAGAGCGATAGTATGATGATCCTCATTTGCTTGTCCTTAAGGACACGGTGCGACATGGTGGTGCCAAGTAGGTTGTTTTGAGGGAGGATGGATTTCTGCAATTGCATGGTCGTATTTGTGTGCATAATGTAGATGGGCTTCGGGAATTAATTCTTGAGGAGGCCCACAGTTCTCGGTATTCTATTCATCTGGGTACCGCCAAAATGTATCAAGATTTGCGGCAGCATTATTGGTGGAGAAGAATGAAAAAGGATATAGTTGCATATGTAGCTCGGTGTATAAATTGTCAGCAAGTCAAGTACGAGCATTAGAGACCTGGTGGTTTGCTTCAGAAGTTAGAAATTCTTGAGTGGACGTGGGAGCGTATCACTATGGATTTTGTTGTTGGATTTCCACGAACTCAGAGAAAGTTTGACGCAATATGGGTCATTGTGGACAGGTTGACCAAGTCAACACATTTCATTCCAGTAGCAGTTACCTATTCTTCAGAGCGATTAGCGGAGGTTTGCATCCGCGAGATTGTCCGCCTTTACGGTGTACCTGTGTCTATTATTTCAGATCGAGGTACGCAGTTCACCTCGCACTTTTGGAGGGCTGTACAATGTGAGTTAGGCATGTGGGTTGTGTTGAGTATAATATTTCATCCACAGACAGACGGACAGTCAGAGTGCACTATTCAGATATTAAAAGATATGCTTCGTGCTTGTGTTATAGACTTTGGAGATTCTTGGGATCAGTTCTTCCCACTTGATGAGTTTGCCTATAATAACAACTACAAGTCGAGCATTCATATGGCTCCGTATGAAGCATTATACGGGAGGCGATGTCGTTCACCAGTTGGCTAGTTTGAACCAGGAGATGCTCGGTTGTTGGGTACCGATTTAGTACAGGATGCCTTGGATAAGGTCAAGATTATTCAGGATCGGCTTCGCACAGATCAGTCTAGGCAAAAGAGTTATGCCGACCGCAAAGTTGTGATGTCGCATTCATGGCAGGAGAAAGAGTATTGCTCTGGGTTTCGCCTATGAAAGGTGTAATGAGATTCGGAAAGAAGGGCAAGTTGAGCCCTAGGTATATCGGACACTTTGAAATTCTTGAAAGGGTGGGTGAAGTATCCTACAGGCTTGTACTACCACCTAGTTTATCAGCAGTTCATCCGGTGTTCTATGTGTCTATGCTCCGAAAATATCATGGTGATCCGTCCCATGTATTAGATTTCAACGCAGTCCAATTGGACAAAGATTTGACTTATGAAGAGGAGCCGGTAGCTATTCTAGCACAACAGGTCCGACAGTTG
Organism: Nicotiana otophora; assembly: GCA_000715115.1. Taxonomy (NCBI): domain Eukaryota; kingdom Viridiplantae; phylum Streptophyta; class Magnoliopsida; order Solanales; family Solanaceae; genus Nicotiana; species Nicotiana otophora. The sequence continues at coordinate 54,483 of AWOL01S0019937.1, forward strand.
AGGTCTAAGAGTTATCCTTCAGTTCAGGTGAAATGGAGAGGTCAGTCGATTGAAACAGCTACCTGGGAGTCCGAATCGGCCATGCGAAGTAGATATCCACACCTTTTTACCAGCTCCGGTATTTTTCTAATTCCATTCGAAGACGAACATTTGTTTTAGAGGTGGAGAATGTCACCCAATATGTCATATTTAATTTTAAACATTCATTTCTATGTTTTGAAACCTCTAATAGTACCTTTCAGCATTCTTCAACTTACGTGCACAGTCCGTATATGTTTTCGAAAAGTTTTTATGAGAAAAATTGTTAAAAATGAGAAATAGTGCCTTAAATCTCACTTAAGTTGACTTCGGTCAACATTTTGAGCAAATGGACCTGGATCGGTATTTTGACGGTCTCGGTGGGTCCGTATCTTAATTTGGGACCTCGGCGTATGCCCTGAATATAATTTGGAGGGCCCTAGCTTGAGTTATCGCCAATTATTAAAAATTAGAAGTTTGAAAGCTTAAAGATTCCAAAGTTTGACCGTGAATTTGACTTTATCAATATCAAACCCAGATTGGGATTCCGAGAGATGAAATAGCTTTGTTATGTCATTTATGGCTTGTGCGCCAAATTTCAAATCATTCCGGGTTCATTTAATACGTTTCGACACGGGTTTTGTAAAGTGAAAAGTTTAAAACTCATAAGTCTGAATCGATGTGTAAATTTTAATTTTTACATTATTTGGCATGATTTGAGACCCCGAGTAAGTCCGTATTATGTTATGGGACTCGCTGGAATATTCGAACGAGGTCCCGAGAGACTCGGGTGAGTTTCAAACTAGTTTCGAACCATTTTTATTCAAGAACACAGGTTTGGTTCTGGTGTCTTGCACATGCGCAATTTTGGACGCAGGTGCGTGATTGCTTCTGCGGAGGCAGTGTCGCTTCTGTGACTTTGAGGCCAGGGGAGAATCTTCGCTTTTGCGAAGCTTGAGACGCAGGTGCGATGCTTGCTTCTGCGGTGCCATGATTGCAGATGCGATCTTTTGCGCTTCTGCGGTTCCCTTTGCGCATCTGCGCAGTCGCTTCAATGACGTGAAGGTCCGCAGATGCGGTCCTCTGCTTGGCTGCCCTGTTCTGCAAATGCAAGCTTTATCTCAAAAATGCGAGTCCGCAGATGCGGAACTTGTGTCCGCAGATGCGAAAATGCTGGACATAATACATAAAATCGGGTGTTAGCCATTTTTACTTATTTTTGAGTTTTAAGTCTCGGATTTGGGTCATTTCAAAGGGATTTTTCACAAGTTCGAACTAGGTAAGTGTTCCATATCCTATATTGATTATATTTCATAAATTCATGTCTATATTCATTATTTATTTCGGATTTATATGAAAGAAATTGGATTTTTTGTAAAACTTTTCAAAAATAAAAATTTACGATTTGAAATACAATCCAATGTCAGAATTCGATAATTTTAGTATGGTTGAACTCATATCGGAACGGGTGTTCGGATTTTGTGATTTTTCATCGGGTTCCGAAAAGTGGGCCCCATGTTGACTTTTGGTTGACTTTTCCAAAAATGACTTAAATTAAGTCTCTTTTGAATTGTGAATAATTTCTAAAGCTCAAATTGAATTGTTGGTAAATAAGTTGCTAAATTTGGTTGGTTTGGAGAATAATTCGAAAGGAAAAGTTGCGGTCGAGTGATCACTTGAAATTTGCAAAACAAGGTAAGTGTTGTAGTTAATCTTGACTTAAGGGAATATAACCCTTGAATTATTTGTTACATGAATTTCATGTGTAGTGACATATAGGCGAGGTGACGAGTGCCTATACGTCGTCAAATTTATTATTTGCATATTTATCTGAAAATCATGAATTATTTTAAATCATGAATTAATTATTATATTAATTATTTCTCTCATATTACTTGACCAATATTATGTCTTGAATTTATGCCATAATTTCTACATGCTAATTTAACTTATGTGTCTTAATAGCTACTTGACATTTAGCATATTAAATATTAAATTGCCTATTTCTCCCTGATTTCTACAATTAATTGTTACCTGTCATTACTTGTCTCTTAAATAAATCATAATTATTGTATGCTTTGTTGCCACATATTTACGTATTAATTACTGAATTTATTAAAGTAATTTTACATGAGTGTTGTTAAATTATATTGGGGGAACAGGTTGCACGCCGCAACGGAAATCATTTAAGTTTATATTGTTGGAGCGAGTTGCACGCCGCAATGAAATTTAATTGAAAGATTATATTATTGGAGCGGGTTACACGCCGCAACAGAAATTAATTGAAGGATTATATTGGGGGAACAGGTTGCACGCCGCGACAGAATGATAAAAGAAATAATTGGTTATGACTACTGAATTGACTTCAGTTATTGATATGATTTAACTGTCATAACTATATTCTTGTTATTATTATTATTATTGCATTTAAGTTAATGTAAGCGACCTGCCTTAGCCTCGGCACTACTTCATCGAAGTTAGGCTCGGCACTTACATAGTACATGGGGTCGGTTGTACTCATACTACACTCTACACTTCTTGTGCAGATACCAGAGTTGGTCTTAGCGGGAAATTGTAGATTTGCTCGGATTCAGCTATCAGAGGAGACTTGAGGTATAGTTGCACGACGTTCGCAACTCTGAAGTCCCCTTCTACTTTATCTTAGTTGTGTGCTTTATTTCAGACAACTTTCTTTTTTATTCAGACCCTTGTTTGTATTATTCTAGAAGTTCGTGCACTTGTAACTCCAGTTTTGGGATGGTATTTAGATATCATTATTATTTTGGTTTGTTCACTTTAATTCAAACATTATTCCAGTTGCTTGGTTTCTTTACTATTTAATTAAAATAAATTATTAAAAATGGTTTAAATTATTCTAACATTAGCTTGCCTAGCAAGTGAAATGTTAGGCGCCATCACGGTCCCGGCGGTGGGAATTTTGGGTCGTGACAATGAGCCTCTACTAGAATATACAGTACGACTACAATAACTGTCCAGAAAAGAAGTTAGACAGAATGCAATAATGAATAAGAAGGGGACTCTGTGTGTGTAGATCGTAACATGGAATACAGCTCACCACAAAGTCTTCTCAGCAGCTGCGCCTACGCGCCTGTGTGACCACCAAATGTACCTATCTCAGCACCTGCACAATTAGGGCAGAAGTATAGTATGAGTACGTAAATCAACACGTACCCAGTAAATATCTAGCCTAACCCCGAAGAAGTAGTGACGAGAGATCGGCATCGACACTTTCTAGTGGTCCAATAATCAAGTATAATGAAAGTAAACAGGTATGAAGCATAGCAAGTAAAAGTAACGAAGCAGATATATGTGTATAACACGATCCTCACATGAGAGTAAATACTAAGTCCTTAAATACTAGATACTACCTTGCATGGAATACATAACAATGAATACCAAATAAAGTGTCACATCCCAAGTCAAAAAGACTCATAAGTATGCTGACTCCTTATCGAATATTATGCACGATTAGGTTGAGGTCGTACGACCGGTCCCAAGTATAGTGTACACTGTCGAGGTCATATGCCCCATCCGTGGATGTATCGCATAATACTATCGAGGTCGTACGACCCGATTCATAACAGTACTACTGAGGCATTCAGTCTGATCCCATAGGAATAGTGAAAACTTTAACGGGTCACTGGCCCCACTCACGGATATACGTATGAGTTATGAAATTCAAGAAACTTTTGGAAAAATACGTACAACGTGGGAGAAATCCGTAAAAGTATAATTTCCACGACTAATCAAGTAGTGTGTCAACTATCAAAAATAGAAGAGTTTGATATTCTACGGACACTCGTCACCTCATATGTGCGTACCTCCCATAACAAATATCACGTAATAAATATAACACATACGAGGTATTCCCTATTACAAGGTTATACATGAGACTTATATCGCTCTGAAATTCGATACCCGGCTCCAACACCTCTCTAAAACCTCAGACCAATGCCAAAGATCTAAAATTAGTTAAAGAACGTGCAAACTAATCAAAATATACTCAAAGAATTGGAATTTAACAATTAGAAACAATTCCTAACTCCACACGAAGAGCTAACAAAGTCAATTCCCGGGCCCACTTGTCCGGATTTCGAAAATTCTCGAAGATAAATATTACAAATAGCACCACAAACTATAATATATAATATATTCCCAATTTCATGTCCAATTTCGTGGTCAAAACTCAAAAATAATATTTTTAGGTTTTGTTCCAAAATCTCACAATTTGCACTAATTTTCACGTTTAAATCCATATTGTCACGACCTAAAATCTCACCTTAAGGATGATGGCACATAGTCAAAGACTAGGTAAGCCTAACACATGCTGAGAATTTAGCAGAATAACGACTAAGCTATTTTTTCAAACTGATAAATAACATAAGAAAACCAAAATGGAACAATTGTTATACAAATCCCAAAAATCGATAGTACATAGTCATAATCTCTACTCCGTCACAAGCGCTACTGAGAGTAACTAATTAAAGTAAGCAGTAATGAAGTAAAGCTCCAGAAGGTAACTCCGAGGCTTACGAGCATAATGGCAGGTATACCTTGGAGTCTCCGTAGCAAACCTCCAACAACTAGCTAACGGCTGACATGTTCAGAGGTACCTGGATCTGCACAAAAATTTGCAGAAGCATTACTCAGTAAGTATCAAGAATAACCTCGGTGGAGTAGTGACGAGGTTCAAGTTATGACACTCACTAGAAAATAACCTCTGCAAGCATATAAATATAAAGCTAACAGTGGAAAGAAAATCAATATAAGACTAACAAGAGAAGGAATATTAATATAAAACTAACAACGGGATAACAGAAACAACAAGAGGCCACAAGAAGTAAACAAGCGATAAAGCAACTAAATAATCACAACACGGTTAAAACATGAATGAAACCAATTAAGGAAAACAAATGACAATTCAATTAATCAAGTCGTTCCACCACATGATTTACAACAAGAAATTTTCCTAAGGCACCACACCTCATAATAACAAATCATAGCCACAATCATGTTTCTTACACACATGGCACCTCGTGCCCACATTACCATTCACCCTCGCACGGCAAAGTCCACATGCCACCGTGTACACCGAATCTGTGTCTATTAGATAAAAAATATTTCAGAGATTTATTTAAATAAAATAAGGCATATTAATAATTTTGAATAAAGTAAAGCGTCAGATGAAAGATTGAGTTTATATTAGGAATCAAAATAAAGTAAAATAGAATACAATTTATACAAAGTAGAGTATCAAACGGGAAAATGAGTTTAGTTTAGAAATCAAATAAGGTAAGGTAAAATAATATTTTTAAATAAAGTAAAATATCGAATAAGTTAACGAATTAAATATAGAATTATTTAAAGTAAAGCGTGATAACAATTTAAATATAGTAAAGCACCAAGTGAGATGACGAGTTTTATCTTAAGAATCATATAGAGTAAAGCATATTAACAATTTCTTTATTTAAAACCGTTATGCTACCAACAACTCAACAGAATATGAGATGATGGCTCCACGCAAGTAAATTCCTCTTGACAATCAATTCACCCAGTAACAACACAGGCACAAATTGACACATTAAAGTAATACAGTAAATCACGTAGAATACTGACTCACACAAGAAGTCACAATCATTCCAACACAAAGATAATAACAAATAACAAAATACAATCAAATACAAGTGAAATTATTTAAAGGAAAAACAATAACCATTCAAATCAACAAGCCGTTCCAACATAGAATGTACAACAAAAATCACATAGAGGTACCATATCTCATATCACATTTCACAAGTCACGATCACAATCTTCCTTTTATCGCCGCGTGAGCCTTGCATTTATTTTTAAAAATATTTTTTTCGAAATAGATTCACGCGCTTTAGCCCCTTTATCTTACCGCGTGGCTTCAAGTAATTCCCTTACTAGCAACACGCGTATAAATCCCATCTCGTCGCATGCGCATCAATATCACAACATAATAATCAACTCGCACCATATTTGCCCATATGCCAGAATATTACTAAAATCAATAATACCAATGTCATCACAACACATAGCCTATGGCTCAACCACAGTGTGTACAAGAATCCCAACAACAACAAATGAATGAGAAATAACTCAACAAGGAAAGGTATTCCAATAACCAACAATTTCAACCACAAACGTGTTAATAACTCTCAACAACTACAATGTCAATAACTCAACCATGAAGGTATTTCCATAAAATGGAAACTTCAAATTCTAATGCATAGCATAAGCCTAACAATAAAAGAGATAGCATGAAATAGCAACTATGACTAAATGCTTGAGAATAACTCAATAATAGAACATGTAACAGCAACTACTAATGCATATAAAAGTGACCTCGACAATAGAACTAAAACATGTACTAACAACTTCAATTAAAACATGTAAGAATAAACTTGACAAAGAACTATAGAAAAATTAGTAACAACTTCAATGAAATGCTTATAAGTAACCTAAGAGTCTAAACCAGTCAACTTTCATATATAAGCTTGTATACACACTCGTCACCTCATGTATACGTCTTCCCCGTAGTTCAAATAGTACAATCAATCCAAATCCTAAGGGGTAGTTCTCCCACACAAAGTTAGGCTAGATACTTAACTCAATTAAGCCAAATCAACACTCAAAAAATAGCTTTTCCTTTTAATTCACCTTCGCACGGTCCAAATCTAACAAAATATGACTTAATAATATTAAACAATACAAGAGAAAATAATTTTAATAAATAAAGTCCAATTATGGCCAAAACCTTCTAGAAGCATCCAAATACAAATCCGGGCATACTCCCAAGTCCAAAATCACCATCCGGACCTAACAGAACTATACAGACACTGATTCAAGGTCAAATACGTAAAAGTCAAACTTGGTCAACTCTTGCAACTTTAAGCTTCCAAAATGGGAATCATTCTTCCAAATAAATTCCGAACCAATTGAAAACCAAAATCAACGATAAGCCATAATATACCATATGAATCTACTCAAGACCTAAAACTACCGAACAATGTGCAAATGTCCAAAATCGTTGGTCGGGTCGTTATACATATGTAATCCGTGTATTTAGCTCACGATGAGTAGAGATCACTTACCTTGCAATAGATGATAAAAATGCCCTTCAAAATTTCCCCAAATCACCTCAACAAGAGAGAAATTGAATAAAATGAGATCAACCCCCGAGCTCCCTATTATAAGCTTCTGCATGCCCTTCATCGCGTTCGCAGGCCACTAGTCGCGTTCGAGAAGGCCTACCTTCCTAATGCTTCACATTCGCGAGCTACCCCTATGTTTGCGATGACCAAATTCCCTCAGCCATGCCCTCCTTCGCGTTTGCGGTCTCCCTACCGTGTTCGTGAAAGGCAATCTGCCAGCTACTATTCCTCGGGTTTACGTCTCCCATGTCATGTTCGTGTAAGGAAAACATTCCATGGCCCCAGTTCCTTCTCCCTATTCGCGGCTCCTCTATTGTGTTCTCTTAGCACAAACGTCCGGCAGCCAAATCCCTTATCGCAAACGGGTGGTCCCTAGTGCGTTCGCGAAGAAGAACACAAAAACCAGCAACTAACAGTATCAAAACACACCATCATGGTCCGAAACCATCCCGAAACATACCTGAGGCCCCCGGCACCCCGTCCAATGATTCAAACCAGTCACAATACCTTATCCAAGCATATCCAAAGTCTCAAAAAGCTACGAATAACATCAAAACCAAGAATCGACGATCAAAATGCATCTCTTAACTTTTAAACTTTCAAACTTCGCCGAACATGTTTGAATCACACTTAGACATTCCGGATTACAACCAAGCTTCACACACAATTTCCAATTAAATAAATAAACATATCCAATGTCCTGGAACACTGTTGGGGTCTGATAACACAAAACTTAGCTAATTCCAAACCTTCAAAATGCAAGCTTCCGAAAATAAGTGTCGAATCACTCTTGGACCAACCGATGCTCAACCCGAACATACGCCCTAGTGTGAAATCACCTTACGAACCTATAGGAACCTTCAACTCTAAACTTCTCAAAAATCAAGACCCACTAAATGTTCAGCTCATAATAAATATAGTGAAGCTACTCATGGTCTCAAACCGCCGAACGACATGATAGAGCTCGAAACAACCGATCAGGTCGTTATATTCTCCCCACCTTAAACATATGTTCGTCCTCAAACGTGCCAAGAACCGTTCCAAAGTTGCCAAGATCATTGTATAACTCCTCGTGCACCTACCTATGCCACTACAATCCATATGAGCATATTAGCTCAACTCACACTGAAGATCCTTCTTGCTACCTTAGCCCACAAGCCTTAGGACCAAATTCCAGCATCCCAAAATTTCCTATTAGGTCTGATTCTTGCATACATACACTGTATCAATCTCCATAAGATGTACCAAACATACATATACACCCAAGTCATAACCGCACGATGTACCGCATCGCTCATATGTCCATAGTAATATCATCTAACCGCAATAGCTGCAAGTGTTTTCCGATCCTGGTACCTGTAATATACCTCATGGCATATAAAATTCTTTACCAAACCTCGCAATATAGAAATGATGAAAGAGATGTGTAGAAACTCATAACCACCTGTCAAACCAACAAATCATGGAGTTTCTCTGCTCGACAAGAACCATTGGTGCATTCTAAACTGATTAGAAACATTCCCCCTCCAAACATATATTATACAATCCCGATTGCACTGATTCCAGGTTAAAAATCTCTTCTCACCCAGTACAACATGCTTGGTTGATAAGACATATCACACACCATCTAAAATATCATATGACGCCATCCATGTGCCAACGAACCACAACTCAAATATGACCAATATGGAATGGAATCCCAAGTACCATAACTTTCCAGCACACGTAAAAGATAGAACAACCAAACAAATGAATCAAATCTATCCCTCAGAGAAGAAACAAATACATAAAATAAGTGTAAGGAATCGTACTCATCATCTCGCCATTGCGGCGTGCAACCCAATCCACACATGATACCATTACGGCATGCAAATCGATCCAAACATAACAATTTGTATGAGAATACCCATCGAGCCAAAATGCTCATACTCACTAGACACACGTATATCAATCACAAGCACGCCAATTGCATAAACATAACCCTGTGGAGATGGATATAACCATGCGCTACAAGGGCCAAGCATGACTAAGATGCAATAAAAAACCAGCATCTCGAGAGTCATCTCGCTTATATACCACCACAAACTTATGTAGGACCATAACACAAATGTGAATAATTAAGCCGCCTCATAACCCATATAGCATAAAAAGGTAACACATGGAATAAAAAATGATAGGAATAGCATCCACCACGCCTGAAGACTCATCCATAGACAAATATTGTGCTAGTAAACATATTCGATCTGGTGTAAAATATACTTCACTGTTAAGCCCACCAATGGACCTCTAAATTGGTTCTGAACATCTCAAAATAGGTAAGTATCCTTTCAAGATCCACAATGAACCTAATCATGACACATACAAATAATTGTCAAATCCTGAACAGACTCCCATTGTCCGCAACCATAGTAATAGTACATCTCTCAGACATAAACCCTCCAATCTGCGACAGTACCAGAATCTCCGTACTTGACCTCAATCTCTACTACTTAAATGACTGACATGCACACCTACATAATCATCCTCACACAACCTTCCGCGCCACATAACAAAATCTAAACATCAAGCATCTGCAAATTAATACACAACGCTTCTTCCACAAGACACACCATTCCTAGGTGACACTAATGTAGTTCCAGTATACTTTGAACATCTGAAATCTCCCCCGCTCCTTCGAGATTGTGGCATTCCTATCAAAACTGAGTAGCAACATTGACCCCTTCAATTCCAATTCTACACCACTCACTGCACCTATCACGCTATTACGCGGGAGTATAAGAATTTTGTCATAACTCCTGAACCACCAGTAGAATAACACTTCGTCGATTAGAAACATTTCACTTAACTCATTTTAGAAGAAAAATCACAACATGCAACCAAATTCCCAAAACCACATAAGACAGACACCTCAAGTCGAGGCCAAAACCATCATAACTCTTGGGGAGCCATTTGTAAATGACTGAACAATTAAAACTAAGTCTTCTAAATCAAACGAATCACGCAGACTGCCAAGCCGACAAGTTCTTGCCACAACACCTGCATAGCCTCAACATATCAAAGGAACCGATCAATTCATTTACCATGCTGATCCAAGCCACTACTAAACTGACCCAACTTCTTCAGATTTCCTCTTGACTTGCCTTCAAAGTAACACCTCTGTTTACCAGCACACTATGGATCCCAATTAACACCCATCCCGAGTGACCCTAAATCATAAGACCACATTGTCTCAATACCCATAAGTCATTTTATACTCTCCTCATGAACTCAATAGTATCTCTAACTGATATACCCGTTCCGAAGTATAAAATCTAAGTCATCCTATAAATTACACATGAATCGATAAGGCAAAATATAGCATACATCCATCAAATTCCTTACTCGAATTACCCTTGATGTTTTCTTCCTCAGTCATCACTAATCAACCAATGTACCGAAATCCAGATACTGCAAAGACATATGACCACGTGACCCAATCACCGACGGCAGGTTCCACCACTTGACTTTTAGCCACAATCACATAAACTAAAAACCCACAATGACTTCTCCTTCTCAGTTACCACAGTTTCGAACTGTTACCCAGCTGAATTTCTCGTAAGCTCATATTGCACAAATCGTAGCACAACACAAATTATCAACCCTAATGCACACTCAACTTTATGACGGACGTGCCATCTTCCTCGGGAGATCCAGAACCACATCGCAGTACATGCCTCCCATTGGATAGAAAGTAGAACTCTTCATAGGAACTTCATCCGAAATCATGCAACCTCTAACCTTCTCACAAGAGATAGACACACCTGTGTAACCTTATATCAACATCCCCCAACGATACTTCCATAGTTATATCCACTATGAAATCAGTTAATTCTCCTGGGTCCACACTCATCTGCTAGTCGTAAAGATGCGTTCATTCTATTAACACTAACTGAAGGTCTAGCAATACGTTCAAAGCTCGATACTATATTGCATCCCCAAATGATAATCAAGCATTCACATTCCCTCTTCATTCCAAACAACTCCTTTCGTCACATTCGAACTTTCTAAGTACAGAAACCACTAGCTCAATAAAATAAACAAACTTGGTCACTTGTCCACCATGACCTAGATCACACTAAGCTTTCTCAAAGCATGTGGCTATCCTACCACAAAATCCATACTATACGATATCACTCCTACTTCGGTTTAGCTATCTTTCAAAGCAAACCACTTGATCCATCCCCCCATGTCCTTTCTTATCCTTTGCCACCAATAATGCCGCCCAAATCACGATCCATCTCTGTAGCACCCGAATAAATAGAGCATTATAAACTCTAAGCCTCATAAAGGATCATCTCCCTCGAACTATCAACACTGAAAATATCGATTCGACCCCGAAGTCGCAACATGCCATCATCTCTGATGACCGTTGCTTAGGTACCACTTCACAATACCATGTCCCTAAAGAAAAATAAAGTAAGACCATCATACTGACGAGCCTTAATGCATTCAAACAAGGACAAAGACACCGCAACACAAACCAAAATTCCACCATGCTTGGAGATATCAAATCTTGCTACTCCATTAACTAAAGCTTGAACATCTATAGCCCAATTGCCTCTCCTACACAGAAATTAAATACTGAATCTTCTAATCACAGTCCAAATAATCCTTATACTAAAGAATTCATTGCCATAACATATAAGTAAACACCCTACCGTTCACACCAACACTATGCGATAACAATTAGAGAAACATCATAATACACCGTGTATAGCACTGAACACGTGGGAAATACCCACACTGGACTGAAACGACCAAACACCCCTCCATCAGGAGACGATAATAGTCTGCCCGCATACGTAAGGAAAAACACCATGCACCACATCTATAGCATCTCCATAAATCATCGGTGCCTAATTAATTTCAAATGCTTGACATCACGTTCGAATGAGTAGGAAGGAACTGAAGACATAAGCTTCAACAAAATCAAATCGCATGACAAGGAATCAAGAAAAGGAATATCCTCTTGATTATGGCGTATCTCCGTTGATTTCTTCGTGATCAGGGCTTGTGGACGCTTTGCCCTAAATCCGATTCCACTTAGGGTTTGAGATTTTGACCTCCTTTACTGATTTAGGTTTGCATGAGATGTATTCATTCCTTTATTGTGTTTGATTGACTGTTTTCCATGATTGTTGACCTTAATCACTGTTATTCTCTCACTCTCACTCATTCTATACTATTCTGAAACTTAGGCTCCTGGCCAGCTGAAAGTCAAGGCCACCGGAATTCGATTGGTTGACCTTTTCTCAGTGCGAGCACTGCTCGGGGTTCATATGAAACCCTTGAGAACTCTGACGCACTGAGTTCTTGGGGTATACTGCTCTCTTTTCCATTGAAGCACTACTGGGACTGTTCCTCTTATTTTCTTGTTTGATTATTTGTGACTGGTAAGTCCTTTTGACCACAACAATTTTATTCTCCTTCGTTGTATTATGTGTTCTATGTATTTATGTCCTTGGAACTTCTATGAAGCACTGTTCTACTATGATACTTGCTTTTAACTTTGTCTGCTCTAAGGTTTTCTTGTGTCTTGATACTGAACCTGCCTAAACTCTAAGTGTGGGATTATTTATCACATGTGCTCGGAGAGATGATTCTTGATTCTTCTAGACTTGTTTGGGTCTGCTATTATGTTGATACTTGAGTCTAATCCTGAGTTTACCTCTCTGTCTTGTTATGGATTATTGTGATAGCCTGGGAAGTATTCTTCTAAATCATTTATGCCTAACCTGCTACCTTTCTGGGGTTCTTTTGTCCATTACGACCAATTCTCATGTAATTTATGTTTCCCTAATGTATTCATTTTATCAACTCTGTATTCTTCAGTACTAGTTTAACCTTTAGCGTATGATTTACAACTAGCCTTTTCCCTATATGTGGTCAACTATTGCTGGATTTGATGCCTGTTTGTCCCACTTCTAAAATTGAATTGTGACTAAACTCTAGCATGCTTCCCCTGTTAAGTATTTTCTTGACCATGAACTCTGGTATTATTTTGAACTATCGTGATATGACCAATACCCAATGTATTAAGTCTCATGTTCAACTAAGTGATTGCTTGTCAACTATTGTAGACCATGATATCAGCCTGTTTGTTATGGTGTTTGTGATCATATTTTCACTAGACTCTCATGCTAGAAACTCCCATGTGAAGATTGCCATTTCACTTGCCCCTCTCTATGATTATGTTTAGATTCTTATGTTGAAATCTCATGTTTAAATTTCTTTAAGCTAATTCTAGGCTATACTTTGCGATGGAACTTTACTTGAAGTAGTTTATTACCCTATGATAACTACTCCTATTAGTTTAACTTTACCTCTGAAACTACAAGCATGAACCTATCTTGTGTATACCCTGTGAATGCCTTATGTGATCTTGTCTATATGCCTTAGTGAAAACTGTTGTTAGTTACAGTTTTAAGAATTAAAGTATGTAGACTTCAAGGTCATTTAATCAACTCCATGCGAAGTTTGTCACTTGTGTGGGTAAAACTTGGCATCATTTGGGTATGTTAGTCATCATTTTGGGCCTGGTGTTGGGCCATACATATTGTTGGGCTTGAGCATTGAATATAGGCTACTCTAATGCCTTGGTGATCCTGGACTTTGGGTCTACTGTTGGATGAAGAGTAAGACTATTGAAGGCCTGGGATATCCCTAGGTTACTTTGTATTGGGCCTGTAAATGCTTTAGTGGTCTCTTTTAAATATTAAATATTATTTAATTATTTTAAATAATTTTAAATATTTTAATTAATTATTTTAATTAATTATTTTAATTAATTATTTTTATATAAAGTATTATTAATTATTTATTTCTTTCGTAGCGATTCATATGTTAATTTGTTAGCTTTTACGACAAAACCCGGCATGGTCTCTTTTATACTGACAACTAATTATTTTATTTGTAAGTCAAAAAATAATAAATATTTAATTTATTTAATTTATCGTATTTTAATTGATTCTTATCAGATAATATTTTTACTATACGATTATTAATTGATTAGCATATGATCCGTAATTGATTACTCTAACAGGCTATGTTAATAGTGGTATGTATTTATTGTTCTACGGTAAAGGAAAGTAAAGGACACTAAAGGCACATATTTATTATTCTACAATTGTAAAATACTCAACAACTAACATAAAATATAATGTTTTTATTGTTCTACACTAAAGGACACTAAAGGCACATATTTATTGTTCTACAATTATAAAAATATTCAGCAACTAACATAAAATATTCCACAACTTTAAAACAATGGGATATTAAATAATTTTCAAAATAAATTGATACAAATAACATAAATTCGGCTAAAAAAAAAGTAATAACACGCACAAAATCATGAAATAGATTTCTACGAATTAATTACACAAATATATATATACAACTTAAATGAAAAGGGTGTTTCAAAAAATAAGCCGCTTTTACAACCAAATCGAGCACAAATCGCGTTCAACTCCACGAGGCAGCCTTGAATCGTGTCTTTTATCAATAATATAATAACGACAAGAGATTTTGGGGATCAAAAGTGGGCTCCAATGGAGGTTTTTAAAAAAAGAATTTGGGGGGGGGGGGGG
>AWOL01S0019937.1:71680-122315 GCA_000715115.1 Nicotiana otophora
GAACCGAAGATAAAGTGTTCTGGCGTGAAGAGAGGGATTATTTATGTAAGTTTATCGCATATATTACATGCGCTATATCTTAACGGGATAACTAACCGTTAAGGTATAACGTATTTAAAACATGCTTTATATATAGAATTGTACTCAAAATATTTTTTCGCCTATTTCTATCTGTTAGAGTTAAAAAGGGCAACCTTTTGATTCCGTACAGAGCTGAAATACCTATGCTTCTCTAATGGAATGAGGAAACCCCTTTCGAAAACATGAAAAGTGGAGGTAATGGTTCATGTCGTCCACCTATACATGCTTACATATTGGTCAAAGAAAAGCATCCTCTGGTAGGAATAAGTAAACTTCTATATCAATAATCATTTTGGCTTAGTGATAAGACATATTGGTTATTGATATAGGTGGTTGCTTAGCTTGTTCCCAACCCCAAAGCTGCTTTTGTTTATTAACAATAATAAAATTTCCTTAGACGACTGAAATGTAATCACATGGTATGTCTCCTTGTAATTACAAGATTATCCTAAAAACATTTAATAATTAAATCGACGTACGCTAAGATCCAAAATGTAGTGAGGCGTGTTAGGTTCATGTGCGTTGCTACTTTTTCTGTTATGGAGAAAAAGTACGACTAGTAGAGTATATTATATGATAGTGGCAGGCTGTTAAGCAACTCTCTTGTCTGTATCTTAGTTTATCCATGACCTCATCTCGCACGTACGCATAAACCACTTTTGAATTATAGGGTTTCATCAAAACAAGCGGTTTTTTCATCCTTGTATTGCTCGCTCTGACCATAAATTTCTAACCAAGCAAGGCCATCTTGTGCAGCGCATCTCAAACAGTAAGTACCCCTCTGATCATTTTCTCGTAATTATGCAAATTTTCCATTTAACCAATAAACAATTAGCAATTGGTTCAGTTATCTCTCGTAAACAGTTGACATTGAAGCATTCGAAGCCAAATTAGTTTGGTTCGTGTGCAGAAGCTGGAAGCTGTAAAGCTGTACGTTGTAGCAGTGAAGGGTTAAATTATGGCAAGAGGAAAGATCGCGATCAGAAGAATTGACAATCCGGCAAGCAGGCAAGTGACTTTCTCAAAACGGAAAAGCGGATTAATTAAGAAAGCCAAGGAACTAGCCATCCTTTGCGACGCTCAAGTTGGAGTAACCATCTTTTCCAGTACTGGTCGGCTCTATGAATACTCAAGCTCCAGGTTCTTATTCTTTCCTTCTTATTAAACAAATTTCATTCCAAATTAACCATACAAAATATTTGCAGGACTGATCATTTAAATCTTAGTTATAAATAACATGTTCTTTAATTTGAGTGACAGCTGAGACATTATATGCTCAGTTAGAACACAAGTAATTATATACTAAAAATTAGGAGAATTAAATTAATTAATTTAACATTATCCACGGAGCTAGGTGAAAATAATACCCGTCAAACTTAATTAAGCAGCTTTCTAATTGGTCCTTCGGCCTGCAGGGTACGTACTAGATGAATTAATATAAACGATGTATGAATTAGGATGAGGGGTTTTTTACTTTTTACCATAGGGTTAACCTTTGCTGGAATAGGTTATATTTCTTGAAATTTTGTATCGGGGACATGCCTTGATAAGATAAGATCTGCTAGCCTGCTAGTATGAGAATCAATATGAAAGTGTTGGAAATTTTGGGGAGACTTTATTAGAAGCATATTAAATCACTCAAATTCTCTTGAAGAGAAGTGAAGGAAAGTGTTTTTACTTATTTTCTCAACTTGGCTTTAATAAAATGACCATTGGTACCTATTTACTTATCAACGATGTACGTTTGAGTGGGTTGCTCTAGTGGTAAGAACTCTCCACTTGCAACCAAGAGGTTGTGAGTTCGAGTCACCCCAAGAGCAAGGTGGAGACTTCTTGGAGGGAGGGAGCCGAGGGTCTATCGGAAACAACCCCTCTACTTTAGGGTAGAGATGTAAAGTCTGTGTACACACTACTCTCCCCAGATTCCACTAATGAAATTATATTGGGTTGTTGTTGTTGTAACGTCGCACGTTCTAACGTGCACCTTTTTTTCCAAATATATACATGTGTAGAATCATGTATGCATTCTTATATTAATATTCTAATACACGAACAAAGTAAATACAAATACTGGAAAGGAATCGAGGTAGTCATACCTTTTAAATAGCTTGGTGAAGATATACATAACTTGGCCTTATGACGTCACAAACTCGAGCGCAACTTCTTTCTTGAATCTTCCCTAACTCATCTTCTTTTTACATGGAAAATATGTTACCTATATACACAAGATTCCTCGTTGTACAGCTACTACATAAGCAGTGTTGAAACCTTTATTTGGCTTCTTGCCATCAATATAATCCTTCAAAAGCAGTTAACTTTTAAATTCTTGATAGCATTATTAATTACAGAAAATATGTTTCACATTCATTTCAATCTTAAGATTCATCTTTTTCAAATCTTCAAGAATTTCAGGTTTTCCATGGGGTTGGACCCTCAAGACTTTTTAAATTCCAATGTATATGTACAAAACCATGCATGTATCCTTTGGAAATTTATTTTCGAAGTAAATTCATATACTTGGGATGAATCTAATACATGAATTTACTTAGTTCATGTAATTATAAAATTAATGTAATTAACAAGGAGTAAATTTCATGGGTGGTCACTCAACTTTGCGTTCATTACCCAAAAATCATTTTTCTTTCTTTTGTTACGTAAAAGTCATTTAACTTTATGTTCATTACCCAAAAATCACTTTTCTTTCTTTTGTTACACAAAAATCATTTGTCTATGCTCTAGTTATCAAAATAATCGCTTTGACCAGATTTTACAAATCTTTCACTTAAAAAGTCTATTATGCCCTTGATATTATAAATTGTCTCATTTATGTAATATGTACCTTCTATATTATATGTTATATAATATATTTTTTCCCAGGTATTTTACTTATAATTAAAATAACTTGATAGGGGTATTATTTTATTTTTATTATTTATAATATATTCGTACATTTAATTTTTTCCTAACGGTATTTTTCAAGATATATAAGTAGCATTATTAAATTTGTCAGTAAATATTACCGTGAACAAATTTCAAGTCTACGTTCTTAACCATGCTTAATAAAATATTTTTAATGATCAGTCAAGCTATACTCATTAATCCAATAAATAAAATACCCATATTTAGCATAATCACATATCAGATTAATACTTTTAAATAAATAATATTAGCAGATAAAGCTTTAACAATTTTAATATTAAATACAAATATCTTTGAAACTTTTTTTAAAAAATTTGTGTTGACTATAAAAAAAACTATCATTTGCTAAACAAATATGTTTGTTATTATTTCAAATAAATATTTTTTTATAATTTTTATATTTAAAATATGTTCAAGTTTAAATATGATTAAACCAATTGAGTGCCGTGAAATGTTTTAAATGTATGGATATATTACAAAAATAACAAATAAAATAATTTAAAGTTATTTTAATTATAAGTAAAATATCTAGTTAAAAATATATTATATAGTATATAATATAGAAGGAATTACATAAATGAGAGGATCTACGATGTCAAGGGCATAATAGACTTTTCAAGTAAAAGTATTATAAAATCTGGTCAATGTGACTTTTGTGATACACATACCAAAGTAAAATAATTTTTGTGTAACAAAAGATAGAAAAGTGACTTTTAGGTAATGAACACAAAGTTAGAATAATTTTCACGTAACAAAAAAAAAGAAAAGTGATTTTTGTATAATGATCACAAAGTTGAATGACCATCCATAAAATTTACTCAACTAACAAGACATGTATGTACGTTTTGCACATGTATTTGGGAAAGGAAAAAAGTCTAGATAAAATAGGTGCACGTACTGGACTAGATATATATGTAAGAACATTCTTATAACTAAGTACCTTTTGTGATACCCATAAATGAAATAAAGAAAAGGATAAAACAAAGTGGCAGAAAGCAGGTGGGCGGCCAAAGCCAAGTTGGGCGGCTTTTGCAAATTGTTGCATGAGCCAATATGATTGGTTGGTTTGTTGGCAAATTTGCCTATAAATAGAGATGCTTCCCTCTCTATTTAATAGAGATGCTTCCCTCTCTATTTAATACACCAAAATAAATAGAAGCTAAGCAGAAAGCAAAGCAGTGAGAGTAATCTACAGATTGTTGTCTGTGAGATAAATAGTGAGTAGCAGTATTATTGTAGTGATGTGTTTTAAATAAAGAGTGTTATTTCTTTCAAAATTGTAGTAGTATCTTGACACTACTAAGTTGTAATATTATAGTAGTAATATTACTCCGCTCGGATATTGTATTTATCTCGTTAAAAGAGTTGGTGTCGTTGTTACTCTCTTGTGTTATTATTATTATTATTATTTTCTGTGGATATTATTTCTGGGTGAGATTATTATTTTTTCCAACAACGTGGTATCATAGTCATGACGAATAATGGTCCGCTATCTTTTCAGTAACCCGTATCACAAAAGAAAATTATGAGAAATGGTGTCTACGTATGAAAGTCATTCTTGGCTCTCAGGATGTATGAGAAATCATAGACATAGGGTATGCAAAACCCGATAATGAGGAAGCTCTGCCTTGAAATGAAAAAGAGGTCTTGGAAAAGACGAGGAAGAAGGATCAACAAGCCCTCACGCTCATCCACCAATGTTTGGATGATGTCATATTTGAGAAGGTGGCAGATGCTACCACCTCAAAGGAAACTTGGAGAATTTTACAAAATTCTCTTCAAGGAGTTAACAAGGTGAGGAAGGTAAAACTTCAAACTCTAAGGGCTGATTTTGAAGTTTTAAAAATGAAAGAATCCGAATGCATTTCGGATTATTGTTCAAAAGTGAAGGCTGTTGTAAATCAACTAAGAAGATATGAGGAGGACATAGAAGATGTCCGTGTGATAGAAAAGATCCTTCGCACTTTAACACCTAAATTTGATTTTGTGGTGTGTGATATTGGGGAGTCTAAAGATTTAGACTCTATGATGGTAGAGCAATTGGAGGGCTCTTTAAAGTCCCACAAAGAAAAGATCAAAAGGAGACAAGAAGTGTCATTGGAGCAACTTCTTAAAACTCAGGCATCCTTCAAGTATTATGGAGGTGAAAAGTGATATCGAGGGAATGGACGGGGACGAGGTCGTGGCGGTCAGGGAAGAGGAAGAAGTAACGGTAACAATTTCAACAATGAAATTAAAATCCACCAGACATTCAGAGGTCATGGTCATAGACATAGAGGAGGAAGAGGACATGGCTACTACCAAAAAAATAATTGACAAAGGTATGACAAATCAAAAATTGAGTTTTATAATTGTCATAAATTAGGTCATTACTCTTGGAAATGTCATAGCAATGTTGAAGAAAAAGCTAACCTTGTTGACGACAAGAAAGGAGAATATGAGTCAACGTTGTTGAAGGCACTCAAGGAAGAAGACATGGATGATTGCAGCTCGTGGTATTTGGACAATGGAGCAAGTAATCATATGTGTGGATGCAAAGAGAAATTTGTAGAGATCAATAACACGGTGAGAGGTAATGTGTCCTTTGGAAATGCCTCAAAGAGTCAAATCGAAGGGATAAGTACGATTATGATCTCCTGTAAAGATGGTAGTCACAAGCTAATTCAAGATGTTTATTATGTGCTAAAATTAAAAAGTAATATTTTTAGTTTGGGACAACTTTTTGAAAAAGAATATGACATCCACATGAAAAATATGCATCTTTGGCTTAGAGATTCAGGTGGAATTCTAATTGCTAAAGTGCATATGGCAAAGAATAGATTATTTTCTCTGAATCTTAAAACAATTGATTCAAAGTGTTTGAAAGCTAATGTGCAAGATAAATCATGGTGTTGGCACATGCGATTTGGGCACTGAATTTTGAAGCACTCAAATCAATGGGAGAAAAGAACATGGTGCATGGGATACCATCCTAATCAATTGTGCGAAGTTTGTCTTCTTGGAAAACATGCAAGGAGGAGTTTTCCAAATGAGGTCATGTCAAGATCAACTAAATCGCTTCAGCTTGTTTACACTGATGTGTGTGGACCAATCAATCCACCTTCCTTTGGTAAAAATAAATACTTTCTACTTTTCATTAATGACTTTAGTAGAAAGACTTGGGTTTATGTCTTGAACTAAAAATATGAAGCTTTTGCTGCTTTTAAAATTTTTAAAGTACTTGTGGAGAAAGAAAGTGGCTATGAAATAAAAGCTTTAAGGTCCGATAGAGGAGGCGAATTCACTTCAAAAGAATTTAATGACTTATATCAGTCTCATGAAATTCGCCATCCTCTAACGGTATCTTATTCACCCAAACAAAATGGAGTTGCAGAGAGAAAGAATCGAATGATTCTTAATATGGCTAGATATATGTTAAAAGCTAAAAGTATGCCCAAGGAATTTTGGGTAGAAGCTGTATCTTGTGCAGTTTATTTGAACAACAGGTCTCCAACAAGGAATGTTAGAGATCAAATCCCTCAAAAGGCATGGAGTAGAAGAAAGCTAAGTGTCAAGCACTTGAGAATCTTTGGGATCATAGCCTATGCTCATGTGCCACATTAAGGGAGAGAAAAGCTTGACGATCGAAGTGTCAAGCATGTGTTTGTTGGCTATGATATGAGTTCAAAAGTCTACAAGCTATACAACCCAAGTAGCGGCAAGATGGTGGTGAGTCGTAATGTTGAATTTGATGAAGAATTGGCATGGAATTGGGAAGCTTAGGAAGAAACTTTGTATGATTTTCTTTCATACTTTGGCGATGAAGAAGAACCGGAGACCGTAAAACTTGTGCAGGATACAACTTCATCTCCTTCTCTAACCAATGTTGCATCTCCTTCTTCTCAACAAAGTTCAAATGAGCAACCGCAAAGGACAAGGAGCATTCAGTAGCTCTATGATGGCACAGAAGAAGTTACTAATTTTGATTTTTTATATTGTCTCTTTGCTGACAGTGAACCAATAAACTTTGATGAAGATATTACAGACAAAAGGTGGAGACAAGCCATGGAGGAGGACATCGAGTCAATAGAGAAGAACAACACTTGAGAGTTAACAACTCTTCCCAAGGGTCATTGTGCAATTGGAGTAAAATGGGTATACAAGACAAAGAAGAATACTGATGGAGATGTGGAGAGATACAAGGCATGACTTGTGGCTAAAGGCTACAAACAAAGGCAAGGCATTGACTATGAAGAAGTTTATACACCTGTTGCCCATACGCAGATGATTCGTTTGCTGATCTCTTTGGCGGCGCAAATGAAGTGGAAGATCCATCAACTAGACGTCAAGTCAGCCTTCTTGAATGGCTATCTTGAAGAAGAAGCCTATCTTGAACAACCATTGGGCTTCGTGGTCAAAAACCATAAAGATAAATTGTTGCGGTTGAAGAAAGCTTTACATGGATTGAAGCAAGCCCCACGAGCATGGAATAGTTGCATCGACTAGTATTTTCAAGACAATGGGTTTACTCGTTGTCTCCATGAATATGCTTTTTACCTTAAAGTTTATGCTAATGGAGATATCTTGCTTGTTTGTCTTTATGTTGATGATCTTATTTTTACGGTTAATAACCCAATTTTGTTTGAAGCTTTTAAGAAAGATATGTCCCGTAAGTTCGAGATGACAGACGTAGGGCTCATGTTATACTACCTGGGCCTAGAAGTGAAGCAGATGGAGGATGGAATTTTCATCTCTCAAGAAAGCTATACGAAAGAGATCTTGAAGAAGTTCAACATACTCGATTGCAACCCCGTGAACACACTGGTAGAAAGTGGGACAAAATTGTCCAAGTTTGATGAAGGAGAAAATATTGATCCCATATTTTCTTAAAAACCTTGGGGAAAGTTTGCGATACTTGACTTGTACTAGGCCATATATACTCTTTGCAGTTTGAGTAGTAAGCCGCTTCATGGATGCTCCTACCTCTACCCATTTGAAAGTCACTAGAAGAATTCATTGTTACCTAAAATGTACGATTGACTTTGGGCTATTTTATTCTTCTTCTACTGATTTCAACCTTATGGAATTTTGTGATAGTAATTATACCGGAGATATTGATGATAGAATAAGCACAACTGGTTTTGTATGTTTCTTGGGTGATTCTGTTATTTCTTGGAGTTCAAATAAACAATCCATTGTTACTCTCTCGACTTGTGAAGCTGAATATATTGCAGCAACATCTTGTACATGTCATGCTATTTGGCTGAGAAGATTGTTGAAGGAACTCAATTTATCACAAATTGAAGCTACAGAGATTTGTATTGACAATAAATCCGCACAGGCACTCGCGAAGAATCCGGTGTATCATGATCGAAGCAAGCATATAGACATAAGGTATCACTTCATCAGAGAATGCATTGCAAAGAAGAAAGTCGAGCTCAAATATGTGAAGTCTCATGATCAAGTTGCGGATATTTTTTACAAAGCCTCTCAAGTTCGAAGATTTTCAGAGGTTGAGATCAAAACTTGGAATGACCAAGAAAATTCAAAATTAAGGGGGAGATTTGTGGGACCCATAAATGAAATAAACAAAAGGATGGAAAAAGTGGCAGAAAGCAGGTGGGCGGCTGAAGCCAAGTTGGGCGGCTTTTGCAAATTGTTGCATAAGCCAATATGATTGGTTGGTTTGTTAGCAAATTTGCTTATAAATAGAGATGCTTCTCTCTCTGTTTAATACACTAAAATAAAGAGAAGCTAAGCAGAACGCAAAGCAGTGAGAGTAATCCACAGATTGTTGTCTGTGAGATAAATAGTGAGTGTCAGTATTATTGTAGTGAGGTGTTTTAAATAAAGGGTGTTATTTCTTTCAAAATTGTAGTAGTCTCTTGACACTCTAAGTTATAATATTATAGTGGTAATATTACTCCGCTCGGGGTATTGTATTTACCTCGTTAAAAGAGTTGGTGTTATTGTTACTCTCTTGTGTTATTATTATTTTCTGTGGATATTATTTCTGGGCGGGATTATTATTTTTCCCAACACCTTTTAGCCATTTTATTTAAGGAAAGTTGAGAGAAGTAAGGACAGTACATTCCTCCGCTTGTCTTGAAGAGAAACCATGATTGAGAATCCTCTTCGTTTCCAAAATTGTCAACATTTGGCATCAAAGTTAATTGTCTTGAGAAACCTGCGGATGAAGATTTGAAAATGAATGATCTTCAGATTGAAATGAATGTGAATGAGATTAGCTAGATGATGGGACGGGGACACGAGGCTGAAGACATTATATTTTTAGGTAGTAGAACTACGTACCGAGATAGCCATTAAGTAGCTTTTGAAAGATTTGAGGATAAGGAGCCCACCGAGGTTTTTAATCCTGATAAAGCAGTTGCCTATACGGAGCTCGGGTGTGCATCGGTCAGTTCGGTTCGGTTGTGAAAACTATCGGTTATCGATTTATATAAATATGCTAAACCAATAACTGAATCAATAAGATATCGATTATCGAACGTTATGGTTCAGTTATCGATAAGATAACTCAATATAAAGGTAAGAAGCATAATGTATAACGCACATGGACTGAACTTCAATCACTGAAGTTTGCATAGTCAGATTCCAAGCATAGCCATTTAGCCATTCCATTTTTCTTGTAAAATACATACTTTTGTTTGAGATGTGAGAAGAGAAACGGTCGTAGGTATAGGCTGCACGAAATAAGCTCACAAAATAAAAAATTATAATACATGAGCACAAAATAAAGAATTAAAAACAATAAAACATCCCATATTTTCATGATAAAAATCTACTGTAAGGTAAGAGAAAAATGAAAATTTTATTTTCCAGTTTGGGTTATCAATTTTTGTAAAAGCAGTAGCTTTTATGTAAATCATTGATCTTATTACTGCTTAAAGTGTGAACAATAAAAATTCATTAAAAAGGAAATCTGAAAAATAAAATCATATCATTTGATTAGATTCAACAAATCCACTTCTATTTCGGCCAGTGAGTAAAGGAAGAATAGTGAATGTTAAGGAGGTTATATCCTACATCAAATCATTCAAAAAGATCAAAATTAAATTTCAAGAGTACATCTCACTACTACTATTGATGGAATGTAGAGTGAAGACTTGCGGCTGAGAAAAGTTCGGACAAAAACGAGAATGAACTGATGGCTGAAGCCCAAGATGTATTTATATACTTAAGGGTAAAATCATAATTTTATTTAAATTTTGTTGGGTTATCGGTTAACCCGTTAATAAAATTAGACAAACCGAGACCCCGAACGGATAACCCAATAGTAAAAGAGCACTAAACCGTTACCAAACTGTTAACCCAATAACCCGATATAGATAATTAATACAATAAGCTTTTTTCGATTTAGGCTATCGGTTTTACAAGATATATGCCCAGCCCTAATATGGAGTAGATGTATGAGGAAGAATCTTGAATAGACAGGTAGCAAATAATGTCGCTGCCATGAGAAAGATGGATAACCTCAATCTCATTCATTATCATACATTGGATGATGAGACATTCAAGAACAGTACTTTCTATATATGAAGACAAGAAAAAAGTTAATGATGAGAGAAACGGAGAAGAATTAATGGATGATGCTATAGCTGCAAAACTTCGACGATCCACGATTCATGATTTAGCATTGTTGTCACAATAGAAGAGTTCAGGGATTTGGAGATCACGACCATTGATAAACTTGTCCTAACTTTTGCAAGTCCATGAAAAACCGAAATAAGAATCAGCCAGACAAGCTTTGCAAGCAAATGCTTGTTAAAGGAGAAATATGAAACATTTGATTCTCATGAAATAGGTTGTGAACAAGGTAGCGAGGAAGATCCAAGAAAGAAGTTGAACTCAAGGTTGTAAAGTCACAAGAATAAGTTATGGATATCTTTAGCAAGACATTAAAGATGGATGTGTTCCCAAATGCCTATTGTAATGAATCAATTATTTTAACGGAAGATGCGGGATAATTAAATCAGATTCATCCAAATTAAATTACTTAGTTCATGTTTTAAGAAATACTTGATGTAACAATGATAGCTTTGTACGTACATGTATTTGAGAAAGGGAGAAGTCTAGAGTTAAATAAGGTACACAGTGGTAAATTCAGGATTTTAAGATCACGGGTGCTCACTTCCTTTAACATAAATTTGCTACCAATCACATAGTATAAGTGCACAACTATTTGCGACAGTAAAAATAGTTAATGAGTAATGACAAACTACGGTTAATATTATCGTTATGAAAAAATATTTCTAGATATAATGAACTACTAATAATAATATCATTATTAAAAAACATTCTAGTCACAAGTCACAATTGAGCTCGGCGACTTTTTATATATTGAAAACAATATATAATTGCATCATTTCTTATAATTACAAGAGCTTTTCGCTTTTTTGTTTTCCACTTTTATAGTACCAGAAACTTTTTCTTTTGAGCCACAAAATTATTAAGCGAGCCACAAAAAATATTAAGAGAGACATTCTTTTCTTTTTCAATTTCTCTAGCTTTAATCAAATCTTAGTTCTTACTTTTTCACTTTTATGTGCCACAATGAGACAAATAAATGAAAAAGGAAACATCAACAATTGAAAGAATAAGACTATATTTGGAATTGGGGAAAGAAGAGAAAGTCAATGTGTTATGAAAAAGTAGCGAATACTTTGCTTAAGAATCGTACTCATGCACCTCCAAACACCTCAAGCGTTAACTTTCGCCCTTGATCCAAAGCACCAAGGCATCTTTTTATTTACTTGCTAGGAATTGACTATTCTATTTTAGTTCTCTTACTATTTTCTATATAACTACCAGAACTCATGTTGGGTTAATAGGTGCTTGAGTACAATAATTTCATATGTAGATCCACTCCTACTGGTCTAGGTACAAGATCGAAATTATTTTATAAATATCAAGGCACTATATATAGACATTTTTATTTAAGACAAGCTGAGAGACTTGAAGAAGAATATTTCCTCCACTTGTCTTCCAGCCCTATAATTTTGCATCTTTCATTGGTTACTTGGTTAAGAGGAAGGAAAAATACAAAACATGACGTTGTTTGTGCTTTGGTTGCATCCATAGCACCAAGGGATCTTTTATTTACTTACCAGGTATTGACTATTCTATTTTAGTTCTCTTACTATTTTTTATATAACTACCAGAACTCACGTTGGGGTTAATAGGTGCTTGAACACAATAAATTCATACGTAGATCCACCCCTGCCGGTCTAGGTACAAGATCGAAATTTTTTTATAAATATCAAGGCACTATATTTAGACATTTTTAGTTAAGGCAAGCTGAGAGACTTGAAGAAGAATATTTCCTCCACTTGTCTTCCAGCCCTATAATTTTTCATCTTTCAATTGTTACTTGGTTAAGAGGAAGGGAAAATACAAAACATGATTTTGTTTGTGTTTTGGTTGCATCCAAAGCACCAAGAGATCTTTTTATTTAATTAATAGATATTGACTATTCTATTTTAGTTCTCTTACTATTTTCTATATAACTACCAGAACTTAGTGGGGGTTAATAGGTGCTTGAGCATAATAAATTCATACGTAGATCCACCCCTGCTGGTCTAGGTACAAGATCGAAGAAATTTTATAAATATCAAGGCATTATATATAGACATTTTTATTTAAGGCAAGCTGAGAGACTTGAAGAAGAATATTTCCTCAAATTGTCTTCCAGCCCTATAATTTTGCATCTTTCGTTGGTTACTTGGTTAAGAGGAAGGAAAAATATAAAACATGACGTTGTTTGTGCTTTGATTGCATCCATAGAACCAATGGATCTTTTTATTTACTTACTAGGTATTGACTATTCTATTTTAGTTCTCTTACTATTTTCTATATAACTACCAGAACTCACGTTGGGGTTAATAGGTACTTGAACACAATAAATTCATACGTAGATCCACCCTTGCTGGTCTAGGTACAAGATCAAAGAAATTTTATAAATATTAAGGCACTATATT
Source organism: Nicotiana otophora (assembly GCA_000715115.1). NCBI lineage: Eukaryota > Viridiplantae > Streptophyta > Magnoliopsida > Solanales > Solanaceae > Nicotiana > Nicotiana otophora. Next base: position 84,658 of record AWOL01S0019937.1, read on the forward strand.
TAGACATTTTTATTTAAGGCAAGCTGAGAGACTTGAAGAAGAATATTTCCTCCACGTGTCTTCCAGCCCTATAATTTTACATCTTTCAATGGTTACTTGGTTAAGAGGAAGGAAAAATACAAAACATGATTTTGTTTGTGTTTTGGTTGCATCCAAAGCACTAAGGGATCTTTTTATTTAATTACTAGATATTGACTATTCTATTTTAGTTCTCTTACTATTTTCTATATAACTACCAGAACTTACGTTGGGGTTAATAGGTGCTTGGGCACAATAAATTCATACGTAGATCCACCCCTGCTGGTCTAGGTACAAGATCGAAGAAAGTTTATAAATATCAAGGCACTATATTTACACATTTTTATTTAAGGCAAGCTGAGAGACTTGAAGAAGATTATTTCCTCCACTTGTCTTCTAGCCCTATAATGTTTCATCTTTCGTTGGTTACTTGGTTAAGAGGAATGAAAAATACAAAATATGTTGTTATTTGTTTTTTGGTTGCATCATTACAAGTTAATAGCATGAATTCATGTAGGAATATCTTGAGTGTTTTATATCTCTTGATCGCCTTTCTTTTAGTTTTAGACTATCAAATATCCCATACGTATAAGATCTTCGTCTATCAGTGCAAAAGTATATAAATGTGGGGCTATCTGACGGGCAGTCACACTTAGGCCCATAACAAGAGCACAAAACTTAAGTGGCCCAGCACACTTATTTATATTGTGGCCAGCTATTACGCTAGGATACACTTAAATTTATTTTGTAATTGTATAGTTAGCTATCTTTGAAATTATAACACTGAGATATAAATATAAGTGGGGGCCAAATGTCTAAGTGGCTCGATTCATTTTATTTCCTTTCTTCTCTCATGTCTCTGTGAAAGAACATTCCAGAACCCTAAAACTTCATTGACGATTTCTTCAAATCGAGCTCATTTATGGATGTTAACATGGTATCAGAGCTGAGAAAACGCATCTCCTCTTCGTCCTCTATCGAGGGATACTAACCATGTTCAGTTTTGTCCAGTTTTTGATGTTTGACCAAAGTTTGCAATTTCGATTTTTTTTAATGAAAGTAGTTGGAGCGTATTTTTTTTTTGAACATTCATCACTGAAATTGAAGATATCTTCTAGTTTGAGGTGTTTATCTGTCAAAGAAGTTGAAGATCCAGAATCATGTATCAAACCTAGGGTTTCTACGTGACCTAGGGTTTTTTCTGTGAGTTGATTTTGGGGATTTTGTTAGCTGTCGTCTTCTCAAGGCCTTTGCTTTTTCAGGTTGCGAAGAAGTTCGGTATTTCTTCTATCTCGTTAATTTTCATTTTAGAATATACTAAATCTGTGAATTTGTCGTTGATATGGGTAGTTCCGGACCTAGTGCGTCTACTTATGTGTGTACTTCCACTATTGATCCTTCTCCTCCCCTGTTCCTCTTATATTCTGATATTCCTGGTATTTCCCTTACTGTACCATTCTCGGGGTTGGATTTGGAGAATGGAAACGTAATATGATAGTCTCCTTATTTTCTAGAAATAAAATAGGATTCATTAATGGGTCATGCATCAAACCTCTTGAAAACACTTCTCAATATAAGCAATGGGATCGTTGTAATAATATGGTCATTTCATGGTTGACTCATTCTTTGTCACCTGATATTGCTGAAAGTGTACAGTACTCAGAAACAGCTGAAAGTATATAGAAACAACTTAATAATAGATATAGGGTAGTAAATAGGACCAATGTCTCCGAATTAAAAAGGTAGCTTGCCTCCACTTACCAAGGATCTCTTGATATTGCCTTATGTTTCAATCTGGGATGAACTGGGGGGTATGTGCACCACTCATGCAAATTCATGTGTTTGTGCTGCAAAAGAAGGCCTTCAAAGGGAGAAAGAGAAGGACAAGTCCATCAATTTCTCATGGGCCTGAATGAGGTGTATGTAGGGGTTAGGAGCAATCTGTTGATGATGCAACCCCCGCCCTCTCTTGATAGTGTGTATAATATTCTTCTACAAGATGAAAAGCAGAGACAAGTGGACCCAAGTCCTTCTTTTCAATCTGAGTCAGCCTCCTTCAATGTAAATTCCTCTTTTAATAAATCCATTCAACCTCACTTTCAGCAAAAACAGTTCAATCCTCAAGCATAAAAACAATTTCATCAAAGAGTGAATTTTGATCAGTCTAGAAATGTTGTTTTCTGCAAGTATTGCAAGAAACCTCGGCATATGGTTAAAAATTATTACAAACTTATTGGGTTTCCCTCCAATTTCAAGTTCACAAAAGGAAGAAAGGGAGAAGCTAATATGGTTGAGAATTCTGATCTTCCTCATTCTGTATGTGTTCCTTTACTCAGCCCACACAGCCTAGTATTAGCCAATATGATCAGGGATCTGGGGTGCCTAGTCTGACCAAGCAACAATATGATCAACTCATCTCTTTACTTCAGCAAGCTCATACGTCTGATTCTGGATCTTCACTCAACATCATGGCTTCTGCTAACTTTGCTGGTGCATACTTGCCTAAAAATATAGCATATAGTTTTAATTCTGCCTTGTTGACTCAATCTGATTTCTTAACTTGGATGATTGATTCTGGTATTTCTGACCATATAAGATCAAATAAAGATTTCCTTATTAACATCACACCACTACCAATTCCTTTTCTAGTTTCCCTTCCAAATGGTTATAAGGTCAAAATTACTTGTACAGGTTCATTTGTACTAACTGATTCTATCATCTTACAGAATGTGCTATATCTTCTTTCTTTCAAACATAACTTAATTTTTGTGCATAGACTTATTGAACAATTTGATTGCATAGTTCAATTTCCCATAATTTCATGTATTCAATAGGTCCCTTCTCTGAAGAAGCTTCTGGATCTTGGTAAACTGGATAGTGGTCTATACAAGTTCATTTTGGAAAAACCTTCTCAATCTCAGAGTATTCTGTCTTCTGCTTACACTAGTAGCTTATCACCTTTGTGCACTTCTAGTTCTCCTTTCTCTCTTGTACAAACTGTTTCTTCCACATGTAATAAAGCTACTATAAATGACATGGATTGTGTTTGGCATAACAGGCTTGCACATGTTCCTTTTACTAAAATAAAATGTATTTCTGAAATTTCACCTGCTATCTCATCTGTTCAGTCTTTCCCTTGTGATATTTGTCCCATGGCAAGGCAGATTAGACTGCACATTTTCCTTATAGCTCCATTCATACCTCTAAGCCTTTCCAATTGATTCATGTTGAAACTTGGGGACCTTATTACCCTCCCACCTATTCTGGTTCTAGGTATTTCCTTAAAATCGTTGATGATTTCTCTAAGAGTATTTGGACTCATCTTATGGGATCCAAGAGTCATGCCTTTTCTCTTTTGAAGGCATTTGTTGCAATGGTTAAGACTCAATTTCATATAACTGTACAAAACATAAGATCTGATAATGCACTTAAACTAGGATCTAGTCATGTTGTCATTTCTTTCTTTTCAGAAAATGGTATTACTCATCAAACTACTTGTCCACACACACCCCAACAATATAGTATGGTGGAAAGAAAATATAGGACCCTACTTGAAGCATCTAGAGCTCTATTTTTTCAATCTAAACTTCCTATTAAGTTCTAGGGTGACTGGCTTCTAACAACCACATATATCATTAACAAACTCCCTTCCAGATTACTGCACAACAAGTCACCCTATGAAATCCTTTATAACAAATCCCCACATTATTCATATCTAAGAACTTTTGGTTGTCTTTGTTATGCTACTATCCCAATACCTCAAAGAGACAAACTTAAACCAAGGGCATTACCTTGTGTATTTCTTGGTTAGCGTTTTGCCAAAAAGGCTACAAATTATACAACTTACAATCCAAGCAATATTTTATCTCAAGGGATGTCACATTTTATGAGAAATTATTTTCTTTTGCTTCTTATTTTTCTTTCCCTAACTCTGTTCATACCCAAATCCCCATCACTGCTACTATTGTGGATGATGACTTTCCACAAGCTTCCATTCCTCCTGTTGTTCCTCCTGCTACTTCTCCTCATTCTTCTGTTGCTTCTCCTATTTCTCCTACTCCTTCTGTTACTCCTCTCCCTACACCACTTATGCCTTTCAATCCTAATGTCTTGCCCTCTACTCCTGTCATCTCTACTTCACCTATACCTAACCGTAGAAAGTCCATTAGGGTTCATAACCTTTCCTCTCACCTAAAATATAATGTTCTGCAGTTTCCTCCTTCTTCTTCTTTATGTTCCAATGCTCAGCGGGTAGAATTTGAACCATATCACTACTCTCAGGCTGCATCTGTTCTAGCATGGCAAGATGCCATGAGGAAAGAGTTTGAGGTCCTACAGGAAACTCATACCCGGGACATTGTGGAATTACCTCAAGGTAAGAAACCCATAGGTTGTAAGTGGGTGTATAAAATCAAGTATAGGGCTGGTGGTAGTGTTGAAAGATATAAAGCTAGGTTGGTAATCAGGTGTAATACACAAGTAGAAGGTGTGGATTTTAATGAAATCTTCTCCCCCGTGGTTAGAATGTCTATTGTCAAGTGTCTTATTATTGTAGCTGTCAAAAGACATTGACCATTATTTCAACTTGATGTTAATAATATATTCTTGCATGGTGATTTGGATGAGGATATTTATATGAAGTTTCCTCCTGGTCTTGTTGTTTCTTCTTCTTCTTCTTCTTCTTCTTCTTCTTCTTCTTCTTCTTCTTCTTCTACTCCTTCTTCCTCTTTGGTTTGTAAGCTCAATAAATCACTCTATAGGTTGAGACAAGCTTCTAGGAAATGGTATGCCAAGCTGTCTCAAGCTCTTTACTCCAAAGATTACTCTCATTCCACGAATGATTATTCATTGTTCATCAAAGGCACTCCTGGTCATCTAGTGGTATTGGTAGTCTATGTGGATGACATAATCCTCACAGGTAATGCATTAGATGAGATAAATGTATTAAAGCAGTTCCTAGATAGTGAATTCAAAATAAAAGACTTGGGGTCTCTTCACTATTTCCTGGGAATTGAAGTAACTTCCCATTCTACTGGTGTTCTATTGAATCAGAAGAAATTTATTCATGATTTGTTGCAAGAATACAACTGTTTGGATGCAACTTCTGTCATTTTTTCTATTAGAGTTGAATCACAAATTGCAAGCCAGTGTTGCTGAATTGCTGCCCCAACCTGATAAGTTCAGAAGCCTTGTTAGGAAACTATTATTTTTAACCCACACTAGGCTTGACATTTGCTTTGGAGTACAACACCTCAGCCAATTTTTGAAGGCTCCCAGAGTTCCTCACATGCATGTTGCTCTTCATATGTTGAGGCATCTCAAGGGTAAACTTGATCTTGGGTTATTCTACTCTAGCTCTCCTGATTTCTCTGTCCAGGCCTACTCTGACAGTGATTGGGCTGCCTGCCCTGCGCACATAGATCAGTCATTGGTTTTTGTATATTCTTGGGGGACAACCTCATTGGGTGGAAATCAAAGAAGCAGCCAGTGGTTCTCTGTCATCAACTGAGGCTGAATATCGAGCTTTGAGTAAAGTAGTCACTGAGTTAACTTGGGTATCCAGGCTGCTTTATGATATGTCTATTCCTATTGTTTCTCCTATTTCTGTCTTTTGAGACAATGCAATTGTTGTTCATATAACCAAGAACCTAATTTTCCATGAGCGCACGAAGCATATCGAGGTGGATTGTCATTTCATACGCACCTAGTTGCATGAAGGCTTAATTCAATTGTCTATCTACTTCAAACCAACTTGCTGACATTCTCACCAAGCCACTATATGCAGTTCTTCATCATTATTCTCTCTGAGTTGAAGGTGTTATCCCCCTTCAACTTGAAGGGGGTGTTGGGCTATCTGACGGGCAGTCACACTTAGGCCTACAACAAGAGCACAAAACTTAAGTGACCCAGCACACTTATTTATATTGTGGACAGTTATTACACTAGGATACACTTTAATTTCTTTTGTAATTGTATAGTTAGCTATTTTTGTAATTAGAACACTGGGGTATAAATACAAGTGGGGGCCAAATGTTTAAGTGGCTCGATTCGTTTTATTCCCTTTCTTCTCTCATGTCTGTGAAAGAACATTCTAGAACCACGCTAAAACTTCATTGACGATTTCTTCAAATCGAGCTCATTCATGGATGTAAACAGTAAAAGAAAGGTTACTCTCATTTTTCCTATAGGATTAGAGAAGGCAAAGCTCCTTGATTTCCTCGTGTGTGTAATCACACGTTCGCATGCTATAATATTCTTAATCTCCTCATCACCAAATAGCATAATTTCCACCTTTAATATCTTGGCAACGTAGACCTTCCAATTGACTAATATCTTAGCTTTTTCTTATCAGCATGAAATCAATATTTGACAGATATAATGAAGAGAAGGAACACCATCAATTGTTGACGCCCTCTTCAGCGGCCAAGGTAATCTTCTACTTATTTTACAGATCCACGACTTCACTAACATTAATAATCGTCTAAACAGAATTCAATCTAAATTTTAATCTAGCCATGAATGTTCAATTGCATCGGACCCTCTGAAAAAATAAAAGTATTGGCAGAAACAACAAGGTTTCTGAGTTAGAATATGCCTTTTGCCTTTTAATTAAAGCCGCATTGTGGCGGTGGGGGCTTTGGTATTGACCACTACCTTGTATGTTGAGAACCAAAAAGTGAATACACTTTGAATCTGATTTTCCTCTTCAGTATGTGAAAATGCCTAGAATTAGCAAGAAGGGATATGTATCTTGCGAAAGATATCTGGTAAACGTAAATGAAGTCTTTCTAACCAACCAAAAAACTGTAATAGAAATAAAAAAGTTTCAAAGACCAAGCAATGCTTCACTCAACAATATTATTGCTGGTTTCCTTTTTAACATTATTAAAACGGCTACGTTTCTTAACTGCCAGTTGTGGCGGACAGAGGCAGAAAGGCTGAGACAACAAATGGACGATCTGCAAGAGAACTACAGGTTCACATATTACTTTTTCCAAGAGCATGCATAATATCCCCTCCGTCTATATACCGATGCATATATTTTGTACAATTAAGCAATGTCTAGTGAAGGTATTCTAATGTAGATGCACATTAGCTTAAAAATAGCCGATGCATATACAACAAAATGCATTCTTATAATCATTTGGTAGTTATTATAGCATGACATTCTGGTTATTCTTATATATATCAACATTGATTGTGGTAACAAATGTCAAAAACACTCCAAAGTAGAGGTGTATTTTAGTGTGAAAGATCCTCTCTTACTGATGAAGGTTGTGTACTCTACTTGAACAGCTGTTGATGTTGAATCAAATCGACCAAAACAAGAAGGCTACCTAAAGGGAAATAGAAAAGATAAAGCTATATATCTACCAGAGATTGAACTTCAATACAATGATTTTGTACTTTGCCTCAATTATAGACAAGGATTTGGTGAGAAGGCAGTTTGTAAATGGCAAAATGTCCACATATATTTTGCAGGAGAGAGCTGAATAACTACATATGAAAAATTTCCACGCTTATGCTTGATCTAAATCTGGACTGAGGCTGCATGATCTTATTCTAATCACGTTTAAGAATGAAAAATTTATATCAAATATATCTACTATCATCAATTACTTACTAGGAAAACAAAAGCAAGACCAATCTGACAGGTATTATGCTGATGTCTTTGATTATCAGCAAAGTTATACTCACAGATACAGAATGTCAACAACTATCTATCAAAGTTTATAGTCAGGTACATGTGAAAAATATTGCAGGAGACTTAAGGGTGAAGAACTTTCAGGTATGAGAATCAGCGATCTCCACGCTCTGGAAAACCAACTGGAAATGAGATTGAACAATATCCGCACTAAAAAGGCAAGAAAATCTCTTCCTTATCCAATTTTTATATGGCATAACATATAATTTAACTAATGACATCAGTGTTCAATATTTCACGAGCTTTCACGTTTCTGCAGGAAAAAATGCTAACTGACGAGATAGAAGAATTAAATCAAAAGGTTTTTTAATCACAGTATATAAATTTGACTCTAATTAGGAGTTGATTTGCACTTGTTCTAATTACCTACCACCTCTAATTAATATCCTGCAGAGAGCTCTTCTTCATCATGAAAATATAGAACTGTCTAAGAAGGTCACTCTCGTCCAACATGAAAATAGACAACTTCATAAGAAGGTACAGATTTCTGTTATAAACTCAGAAAACAGAGATAAATACTGAGTATTTTTTTTTCTTTTCTCAGGGTTATGGAGCAATTGACATTAGAAAAGAAGAGGGAAGTTTCAGTGGACAAGCGAAATACACGAAATTAGATTGGGGTAATATTCTTTGAGATTCTTCAACTTGTACAGAAACCTTTGATATAGCAATCTCACAGAATAATTTAAATTTGTTGATTGAAACTTATCAGGTTACAACTGCAATAACTCTGATCAAGTCTAGCAGAAAGCATGGCCAAAGTTAAGGCCTTGCAAATACCACACTAGCGAGAGTAAGGATAGTTTAGCATCCAAAAAGTCGTGTAGCAGTTTCACCTCCATTTTGTCGCGTGAAAGCAAAGTGAAAATGTAAATTAGCTTATACGTGGCTTTTTGTTTCAGCAACTAATTCTCACATGCTTATATACAATGGCGTGTATTTTTCTTCTTCTTTTTTTTTTTTTTGGGCTAAATACGTAAGTTACCCTTTAACTATGAATCAAATCTCTGTTACACACTTTTTGCGGACGAAAATTACCTTGCACGCTTAACCTTTCCAGAGTGTGCATAAGACACGCAACCTTTTTCTTGATCAGTTTTTAAATAAAGTTGTGATACGTGTCATTATTTTTATTGAAATATAAACCACTATAAATTACAATTATACCCTTTAACTATCTTCTCCATTTCATCTCTTTCTCTTCTTTGCAAATTACCCCCTTTCATCTCATCTTCCCAAACACCTTATGAAACTACATATCTTCTCTCTCACCCTTCTCCACTTTCATCTATCTTCCATGTCCAACAAGCAGCGCATGATATAAATTTGATACATCTACAACAACATATAAACTAAAAACATATTTTATACAACTAATTATGTAGTACACAACTTATTTATCACTTATCTACAACTTTCATACATTATTTTTACTTAGTTAAATATAACTACAACATTATATATATTCTATATAATATGTATTTTGTATATATTTTGTATATTATTTGTATATATTTTGTATGTGTTGTGTTCTTTCTTCTCTCTAAAATTTCAATCAAAACTTCCTCTCTTAATACAATTTGATACATATCAACAACTTTATATAAAAAGATAGTATTTATAACTTAAATACAAATTTTATACAACGATTCATATATTATATAACTATTTTTTAACTTTCATACAACATTCAAATAAAAAAAGTATAACTACAACAGAATACAATTTATATACAACTATAATACAACTTTAATATAATTTTAATACAATTTTGTATGATATTGTATGTCATGTGTTCTTCTTCTTGGAATTTAAATCTGTAATCCAGCAAAAATCAACTCTAAGATCTTCAGTAAACACCCTCAAAATTGAGATATAAACTCCAATGAATAATCACAATTGTTTGCAACAACACCCAATCCAAATAAATAATATTTTATGAAAATCCGAATTCGAATTCAAAGTTTCAAAGATTTTTTATGGCTGTCAATGGTGAAGAGTCAAACACCTTTAAAATTTATTGATTGACAATTTCAATTCGAACACCAATTGTGCAACATGAAAGAAAACTGCTAAGTTAAAACTCTATAGTAAAACGATTAAAATCCAAGGATGAATTCCCTGAAAAAATAAGGACAAAGTAGATGAGAGGAGAGAAAAATAGAGAAAATTAAAGGAAAAAAAATAAGGTTGGGGAAAGAACAGACAAGGTGTGTGTGTGTGAGAGAGAGAGAGAGAGATCGAAGAGAGAAAGAGAGCAAAGATAGAATAATTGATATTCCCTATTCAATTTCTATTATAACAGGATACTCATTTAATGCTAATTTGTATATAATTGGTAAATTGTATATCAACTTGTAATTAAGTTAAAACTTCAATAGTAAGGGTATGTAAGTTTCAAAAGTAATATATATAGATAAAATTCTCTTTATACATCTTCAAAAGTTAATCTTACTTCATTATCAATGAACAATTTTATTGACCAATTCCGCTGATAACTTAAAAATAAAATTCATTTCACAAATCAAATTACATGCTAATTGTATTAACAGAAATTTTAGTCATTGTTCATTACTTTGAGTATTCTCTTTAAACTTAGTTTTACTAATGAGCGTTCATAAATATTTGCTCTATTTGGTAATTTGACTTATAAAAAGTGCTAAGGGCGAATCAAGTCTAATTTAAGGACTTGATGTAACGATCCGACCGGCCGTTTCGTATATTGTAGTCCCGTTTTCCTATTTGATGCTTCCCCTATATATATTTTGGTCGTGTGATATAACGACCCAGCCGGTCGTTTTGAGCACTTGCATTCTGTTCAGCTACTTGAAGTCTTGAGCAGCATCGTATGATGTATTATGACTTGTGTGAATCGTCGATTTTGATTTTCATATTTTCGGAAGTGATTTGGAAGAATGAATTTCATGTTTGAAGCTTTAAGTTGGAAAAAATTTACCGGATGTTGACTTGTGTGTAAATGGCCTCGGATTGGAGTTTTGATGGTTCCGTTGGGTTCAGATGGTGATTTTAGACTCGGGCATATGCCCGAATTAGCATTTGGCTATTTCTAGAAGGATTCGACCCTAATTGGCGAAAAGTTAGAAATTTGAAGGTTTGGAAACTTCATAAGTTTGACCGGAAGTTGACTTTGAGGATATCAAATTCGGATTTTAGTTCTGGGAGTTGGAGTATCTTCGTTATATCATCTGGAACTTGTGCGCAAAACTTGAGAATATTTCGAGTTGATTCGATATGTTTCGGCTCGCATTTTGGAAGTTGAAAGTTCAAAGTTCATTAATTTTGATTGAAGGTGCGATTTGTAGTTTCGATGTTGTTATGTGTGATTTTAGGCGGAATAATGGACGCAGATGCGAGTCCGCAGATGCTGACAATTGGGTCGCAGAAGCACAAACAGGCTTGGCTGGAGATCATCGCGTATGAGGAGGAAGAGGCGCACATGCATGTGCGCAGAAGCGAAATCCTTGGGCGCAAGAGCGGTCCTATGCGCAGATGCGCGTTCTGCGATCGCACCTACGATTTCGCAGGAGCGGATGTTTTCCGCAAGTTCAAAGAGTCATTTTTCCAACTTATACCGTAGAAGCGGGCTTCACGTCGCAGAAGCGATGCCGCAGAAGTGGGTCATTGTTCGCAAAAGCGAATAGGACTAGGCAGAAGCTTTAAGTTCGAAGGTTTGGTCATTGTTACATATTTGGAGCTATGGAGCTCGGATTGAGGCGATCCTTGAAGCAATTTTAACTATGTGGATTGGGTAAGTGTTCTCTACTCATTTTTTATTTTATATCATGAATGTATCTTCATTTTTGGCATTTGATCGAGGGTTTCAAAAGAGATATTGGAGGTTTTTATCTAAACTTTTCTAAATTAAATTTTTGAGTTTTGAACATCGATTCAGAATCAGATTTAAGTGAAATTAGTATGGTTGGACTTATAATTGAATGGATTATCGGATTTTGTGAGTTTTATCGAGTTCCGAGGGACGAGCCTGGGTTTGACTTTTTAGTTGACTTCGGGATTTTGACCAAAGATTCGACCTTCATCATTTGGAATTGTTATCTTAGTTATTATTTCATGCCTTTGAGCTCCTTTTGGCTAGTTTCGAGCCGTTCGGAGGATGATTTGAGCAGGATGGCGCTTCTAGGTGTATCGATTTGGCTCGTTTGAAGTAAGTGTCTTGCTTAACTTTGTTGAGAAAAATTTTCCTACTAATTATCATTGTTTGCTACATGCGGAGGTGATGCATATATGAGGTGACTAGCGTATATGCATGTAACAGGGTTAATCATGCTCGTGGGTAAGTTATACGATTAATTGTGTCTTGTAAAAGTTCATGACCTTCTTGCTACATGTCTTACTTGACTTATATCTTACTAAGTATATGAAATTAAATGTTAGAAACAAAGATTTAGCTCATTATAACTTGATTAAAATTTGACGGATTTCTGAAAAACAATTGATGTGTCTAATTCGGTCATCATTATGCGTAATCACTAATGCATCGTTACGTCCGTTATTCTTGAGATACTGGATTATATACTTGAGTTAAAAATTATTTTTTGATACTTGTCAAAATGCTTGAACAATAAAGTACTTGGGGTTTATTGATTGGTTATTGGCTTGAAAGTTGTGATTGATGTCATTTGGAATATTCGCTTAAACACTCTCCATGATGTTATTTATGCTTCCTACCTTGATTATCATTGATATACATATGCTTGGTGAATAAGAGTGTAAAGCATGAATGGTGATGTTGTGCCATTACCTGTATATTATCATGTGAGGGACAATGTAAAACACGAAGGGTGATGTCGTGCCATATAATATATTTTATCACATGAGGAAAAGTGTAAAGCACGAAGGCTGACGTCGTACCATTTCATTTGAGAGTAAAAGCACGAAGGGTGATGCCGTACCATTTTATTTTAAGAGTAAAAGTACAAAGGGTGATGCCATGCCATTTCATTTATATTATCCGGAACTCATTTACATTATCATGTGAGGATGAGGGTAAAAGCATGAAGGATAATGTCGTGCCAGTTCATTTATATTATTATGTTTTTATATTATCAAGAGCTCATGACACAAAGGGTGTTTCCGTGCAGACGAGGACGAGGGACATGCCTTATGTTGTGATATATTCCTTGTGTGTACATTCATGCCTTTACTCGGAGTGACTTGTCGTTGTTGTTCTGTGTTTGTCCTCTATATCGGTTGTTTTTGTGTTGGCTATGCCTTCTATCTGTTTAACTACAAATGCCATGCCTCTCTTCCTGCTGTTATATCCACATCCATGTCGTTTCTATTTTGTTACACTTTAGTATAAGCCTTCTACCATGTTAGTCATCCATGCATCTATTTGTTAGCTTATAAAGATCACACTTCCCTTCTTATTTGTTATATCTGCATCTATGCCTTCTACCATGCTAGTTAGGTGAAATTATGTTCTTCTTTCCTAATTGATATCATCATTCTTATGCCCCCTACCTAGTCTATTACTGTTGTCTATCTGTACTACCTTGTTTACCATTACTACCTATGTATTTCCTACCTTGTCATTACTGTTATCGACATTTCTTTCACCAGGTTGGTACTGTTATATGTATAGTTGGTAAGGATGAGATAAATTCACGAAAGGTATTTCTATGCCATTTGATTTGCTAGTTATCGCTCTAAGGAGAGGATTGGTCGTGATATTAAGGAATATTAATAGTGGTTCTTCTAGAAATCATCTACTGCTTCGCATATTTGTTTCTTGTGCCATATTTTGTTATGTTCTAGTTCTATTGCTAGTCTTTTGCACATGTTATATCAGTGAGTATCTTTTAACTAAAAAGCCTCGTCACTACTTTACCGAGGTTAGTCAAGATACTTACTAAGTATATGGGGTCAGTTGTAATTATACTACACTTCTGCACCTTGCATGTAGATTTTGGAGCGGAGCTGCGATGGATGACGGGAGTTGACTCTGAAGATGTTCGTGCCTTCCGGATGTAACTACCACTTGTTCCCGAGGTAATTCTAGAGTTGAATTCTGTTTACGTACATTTCAAATGGAAGTTGTATTTATTTCATATCCGTTTTTGCAATAATCCGGTCTTAGTAGCTCATGTCTTATATTACCAGTCCTTGGGTCATTGTTTGGAATCCATATATATCAATTGTTGATCACATTTATTTTATTTGAATTGTGTTAAATGTTAATTGGTTGACCTAGCGGGTCGGGTTAGGTGCCATCACGACTTGTGGATTTTGGATCGTGATAGTTGGTATCAGAGTACTAGGTTCGTAGGTTCTACGAGTCATGAGCAAGTGTCTAGTAGAGTCTTGCAAATTGATATGATGGCGTCCATACCTATCTTCGAGAGGCTACAGGTCATTTAGGAAAATTTCCCTTTCTTCTTTCCTTATCGTGCGACCTCGTTTCAGCTTGAAACCTACCATTTTGATTCTTCCCATTCGTTCATATGAGATGTTGCGCACTCAGTAACTGCTATGCGCTGATGATCTGTGATGCCGCAGATGGATTACGAAGGGCTATGGATGCTTGATTATCATCGCGATGTGCTGTCTAGTCTCAAGAACAGATATAGTGTTAAATCTTTCAGTCGTTCATTTGTGGTACGAGGCGGGATCTTATATCTGGTTGGTAAGCACAGACTTGAAAAAGTGAGCTAGTGGCCTAGTCATTCTGATTATGGTGGGGTCATGGTGAGTTATTGATTTGAGTACAGTCTGTGGGTTATCTCCTGCGTGATGAGTTTGGATTGTGTGTTTCGTATAGGGTTTCCATTCGGTGGGATGCATATATTATCATTTCAGAGCATTTGGGGAAGTTGTTTGACAATTGCAAGGATGGGTAAGCACTTGGCAGAGTCTTCGGAGTGTTCTATGATCAGTATTGCATGAGTTTTTAAAGTATTTAGCTAAATAGTAGTACGGGATCAGGGCATGCTATAAAGATATGGTACTTTGGATTACCAACGATGTGTTCTATGGCTTCGGTCTAAGTGGGTGAGTCTGCTAATGATGATCGGATTGTAGGATCATGTGTTGTATCAGTTTCCGGGTTAAGGGGTTGCTTGGTTGTTTCTTTGAATAGTCATGTGTTGGTGGAGCGCGTGTTTTCTTGGTGCATATTAATTGTGTATTGAAGATCATAGTAAGGTGAGTGGTTATCGAGGAGGTTCAGACGAGTTCCAGATCATATATAGTATTTAAGGACTTCTGAATCTATGTATGGTAAGGTTTGAGATCACTATCAAATGGTAATCGGATATGTGGTATTACTATGTCAAGAATGATTCTACATGGCAATATTGTAGGGATGCAAGAAACGACTTTGGATTCCTAGAAGGTCCTTTCAGAGAGATGCATATCCGATTGGGTTGCTTCCGGGTTGGCAGTCTGGGTGATTCAATTGAGTTAGAGTTGATCCATTTTGATGACTCGATCATGTGTTAATGATTTTCGAAGAATTTACCATGGTTATGGCCACAGTCGGAGTTGATGCTTGCTACAGGTATAGAATCTATATTGCGTGTGGTGATGTTCTCCTAGGTTTAGTTAAATGCAAGGTTCGCGGTTGATGAAATGTTCAATGTGCTTGTTGTTTAGAGTTGATTATGAGATTTTCGTATTTTGGCAAGTTAGAATGTTAGTGACGGTGCGTTGGTGGGGTTGAAAGCTGCGAGTTCAAGATTGCGGTTAAGTTTTGAAGGGAAAGATATGAGTTCTTGATGTCACAGACATTTTTGGGTATTTAAGATTATGTTGGCACTATTTGTTTCGCCGGGGGTGAAAGTGCACGTTGGCAGGTGTATTGTGTTTTGACTTGTGGATATTTTATGTAAAATGATGGAGTGTGAGTGACGTATTAGCTGTTTGAGTAGCGATGTTGAGATCGAATATGAAGATTCTGGTATTCATGAGGTTCAGAGGCTGGATGTTCTCGTTTGTGTTTCCTTGATTGCGAATTGTGAAGAAATGTCGTGGCTTGGATGACTGATGGTATGTGTTACGAAAAGGTTGCTATGGATTTTGGAAGGTTAATTACCTGTTTTGGGAATGATCGGAATTTGGTTTGGGGATTATTTGTGAGCCTAATGAGAATGTGTATTCTGTATCAGATCAGATTTGCCTTCTATTGCACAGTTGTTTCCACGTGTATATCATCGGGCGGAATGGATGTTATTCGCATCTTAGTCTATGTTATGTGTTTCTCTCTTATGCTATGACGGGTTATAAGGGTTACATGATTCTTTGCATGCATATTGTAATTCCGTTTAGGCCATATGGTGTTATGGGCGAGATGGCCCTAGTGATATTGACTTGCTTATTGCACCATAGTTGTACTTGTATTTCTCAGCATTGTTTGTGCCTAATCATCTTCCCACAGTTATATTTTGTGCACTTTATCTTGCTTGATGTTGAAGCACATGTGATCAGTGAGCCCGAGTATTATGGCTCGATGGTACTCTATGTGGATTGATATGACGGGATCGGGTTGCGCGCCGCAATGATACTGTGATGAAGTGTATCTCCGTATGCTTATTTCGTGTATTTTGCTTTCACCTTGTTGAAAATAGTTCATAGGAAAATGTTAAAATTACCATGTCTGCTTAACTTGCTTAGTAACCTTCTTATTTAACTTTCTTACCATTATCTATTATGTCTAAATTATTACTTATTGGTGTACGGGACTGCGTTATGTGGGACTTCATATGTTTTTTGGTGATACTTGTAATGGTTGGGCAATGGTCCTGGTCGGACGAGTGAGCTCCTTGGATTATTGATCAGAGGAGTGGTTAAGAGATTCCATATGTTTCCTTCATCATCGACAGTGTATAAAGGTTTTGAGTGAGGTTTTAATTGATATGAGGTTTACTACCGGTACCGAATTTGTTTTTGGACAACCGTGGTGGTCAGTTATTACTGTTGTGAGTATCCGAGTGATGGGGTATATCATGTGATTGCAACTTGGGTTATGGTGATGACTTAATACATCTTTTTTAGACTTATACAATATGTAGATACGAGATTCAGGACTTGTAAGGAATTCCGGATGTTGGGAATTTGGGTTCTAAGGCTTATGGGCTAAAGTTGAATTAAGGATCTTCAGCTAGGTTGTGTCTTCAGGCTTATATGGATCGGGGTAAAGTGGGATCACCCTCAATTATATGTATGGTAAGGTTGCATCGTGATATGACGACATGATCGAGGACAGACGTGTGTTTAAGTGGGGGAGAATGTAATGACCCAACTGGTCGTTTTGAGCATTTGCATTCCGTTCAACTACTTGAAGTCTTGGGCAACATCGTATGATGTATTATGACTTGTGTGAATCGTCGGTTTGATTTTCAGGTTTTCGGAAGTGATTTGGAAGAATGAATTTCATGGTTGAAGCTTTAAGTTGGAAAAGGTTGACCGGATTTTGACTTGTGTGTAAATGTCCTCGGATTGGAGTTTAGATGGTTTTGTTGTGTTCGAATTGTGATTTTGGACTCAAGCGTATGCCCAGATTTGTATTTGGATATTCTAGAAGGATTCGACACTAATTGGCGAAAAGTTAGAAATTTGGAGGTTTGGAAAGTTCATAGGTTTGACCGGAAGTTGACTTTGAGGATATCGAATTCAGAGTTTAGTTCCGGGAGTTGGAGTAGCTTCGTTATGTCATCTGGAACTTGTGCGCAAAATTTGAGGTTATTCTGAGTTGATTCGATATGTTTCAGCGCGCGTTTTGGAAGTTGAAAGTTCAAAGTTCATTAATTTTGATTGGAGGTGTGATTTGTCTTTTCGATATTGTTATGTGTGATTTGAGGCCTCGAGTAGGCCCGTGTTATGTTATGTGACTTGTTGGCATATTTGAACGGGGTCCCAAGTGGCCCGGGTGAGTTTCAGATGAGGTTCAGATCATTTTCTTTCTTATTGCATTGCTGAAGGTATGGTGATTCTGGTGCTTCCGCATCTGCGGAAAAATGGACGCAGATGCGAGTCCGCAGATACAGACAATTGGGTCGCAGAAGCGCAAACAGGCTTGGCTGGATATCATAGCGGATGCAGAGGAAGAGGTGCACCTGCGTGTGCGCAGAAGAAAAATCCTTGGGCGCAACAACAGTCCTATGTGCAGATGCGCATTCTATGGTCGCGCCTGCGGTTGCGCAGGAGGGATGTTTTCCGCAGGTGTGAAGAGTCATTTTTCCAGCTTATTCCGCAGAAGCGGGTCATTGTTCGCAAAAGCGAAGAGGACTGGGCAGAAGCTTTAAGTTCGATGGTTTGGTTAATTTTACATATTTGGAGCTATAGAGCTCAGATTGAGGCGATTCTTGAAGCAATTTTCACCATGTGGATTGGGGTAAGTCTTGTCTACTCATTTATGATTTTATATCATGAATCTATCTTCGTTTTTGGCATTTGATCGAGGGTTTCAAAAGAGAAATTGGGGGTTTTTGTCTAAACTTTCCTAAAGTGAATTATTGAGTTTTGAACATTGATTCAGAATCTAGTGAAATTAGTATGGTTGCACTTATAATTGAATGGGTTGTCGGATTTTGTGAGTTTCATCGGGTTTCGAGGGGCGAGCTCGGATTTGACGTTTTAGTTGACTTCGGAATTTTGATCAAAGATTCGACCTTTATCATTTGGAATTTTTTCCTTAGGTATTATTTGATGCCTTTGAGTTGCTTTTGGATAGTTTCGAGCCGTTCGGAGGATAATTTGAGCGGGATGGTGCTTCTAGGGTATCGATTTGGCTCGTTTGAAGTAAGTGTCTTGCCTAACTTTATTGAAGAAATTTTTCCTACTAATTTCCATTATTTTCTACGTGCGAGGGTGATGCATATATGAGGTGACTAGCGTATATGCATGTAACAGGGTTAATCATGCTCGTGGGTAAGTTATACGATTAATTGTGTCTTGTAAAAATTCATGACCTTCTTGCTACATGTCTTACTTGACTTATATCTTACTAAGTATATGAAATTAAAGGTTAGAAACAAAGATTTAGCTCATTATAACTTGATTAAAATTTGACGGATTTCTGAAAACAATTGATGTGTCTAATTCGGTCATCATTATGCATAATCACTAATACATCGTTACGACCGTTAGTCTTGAGATATTGGATTCTATACTTGAGTTAAAAAGCATTTTTGTGACTTGTCGAAATACTTGAACAATAAAGTGCTTCAGGTTTATTGATTTGTTATTGGCTTGAAAGCTGTGATTTATGTCATTTGGAATATTCGCTAAAACACTCTCTTTGGTGTTATTTATGCTTCCTACCTTGATTGTCATTAATATACATATGCTTGGAGAAGAAGAGTGTAAAGCACGAATGGTGATGCCGTGCCATTGCATATATATTATCATGTGAGGGACACTGTAAAGCACGAAAGGTGATGTCGTGCCATATCATATATTTTATCACGTGAAGAAAAGTGTAAAGAACAAAGGTTGATGCCGTGCCATTTCATTTATATTATCATGTTTTTATATTATCATGAGTTAATGGCACGAAGGGTGTTTTCGTGCAGGCGAGGACGAGGGGCATGCCTTATGTTGTGATATCTTTCCTTGGGTGTACATTCATGCCTTTACCGGGAGTTATTCTTGTTGCACCCATGTTATCTATGTGACTTGTCGTTGTTGTTCTGTGTTTGTCCTCTATCTCGGTTGTTGTTGTGTTGGCCATGCCTTATATCTGTTTAACTGCGAATGACATGCCCTCCCGTCCTGCTGTTATATCCACATCCATATCATTTCTATTTTGTTACACTTTAGTATAAGCCTTATACTATGTTAGTCATTCATGCATCTATTTGTTAGCTTATAAAGATCATGATTCCCTTATTATTTTATATCTGCATATAGGCCTTCTACCATGCTAGTTAGGTGAAATCATGTTCTTCTTTCCTAATTGAAATCATCATTCTTATGCCTCTTACCTAGTCTATTACTGTTGTCAATCTGTACTGCCTTGTTCATCATTGCTACCTCTGTATTTCCTACTATCGGTGTTCAAAACCGAACCGAAATCGAAAACCGAACCAAAACCGAAGCTTAATGGTTTATTGTATCGGGTTAACGGTTTAACGGATGGGGAACAGATTGAAAGTGTTTTATTAACGGCTTATCGCTTTGGGGGAAGATTATTAAATTTTCTTAATAAATAATCCGTTAACCCGTTAAATATATATATATATATATATATATATATATATATATATATATATATATATATATATATATATATATATAAAATATATATATATATATGTATATATATATCTTTAGCAGATGCAGAAAGAAGGGGTGAAACTAGATACTTTTCTTCTTAACAACATGCTCAACTTGTATGGTCGTCTTGGTCAGTTTTCAAAAATAGAAGAACTCTTAACTGTCATCGAAGCTGGACCTTATGTAGCCGATATCAACACCTACAATATCCTGATCAATGCATATGGACGATCATGATTTATCGAAAAAATGGAAGAGATTTTCCAATCACTTCCTGCAAAGAACTTGAAGCCAGGTGTGGTTACTTGGACTTCCAGATTTGGAGCATACTCTAAAAAGAAACAGTACCAAAGATTCTTAGAAATATTCGAGGAAATGATCGATGAAGGTTGCTATCCAGATGGTGGAACAACAAAAGTGCTCATTTCGTCTTGTTCAAGTGGAGATCAGATTGCACAAGTTACAACTGTAATTAGATCAATGCATAAGAATGTGAACACATTACAGTTGGTTTGAAATGGATCATTTAATTTCCAGTAATATGTACTCCCAACACTGTGTCGAAGTATGTTAAGTTTCAATCAACTGAAACTAAACCGATAACCGTCTGATAATCGCCCGATAATAGTTAAGCCGATACCAATCCGCCCGATATCTTATCGGATGGCTAGCGGATTAATACATTTAAAAACCGATAACCGATAAGCCAAACCGTTAAGAGTAAATAACCGCCCGATCCGTCCATTAAGCAGCCCTATTTCCTACCTTGTCATTATTGTTATTGGTATTTCTTTCACCAGGTTGGTACTATTATACGTATTGTTGGTGAGGATGAGATAAATGCATTGTGATGACCCAAAAGGTCATCTTATATTTTAGAACTCAATTATGCGCTCTTAAGCCTTAAAATCTCATTTTTATCCTCCTCGATTTGCATGCACAGTCCGGCATGTTTCCGAAAAGCTTTTATGTTGAACATTTATAAAAATAAGAATTTTTTCCTTAAAAGTTAATTTTAGTTGACTTCGGTCTATATTTTTGGTAAACGGGCCCGGATCCATATTTTGACGGTCCCAGTGGGTCCGTATTGAATTATAGGACCTGGGTGTATGCCTAGAGTCGAATTTGGAGGTCCCTAACTCGAGTTATGAATTTTTGATGAAAATTAAAAGTCTAAAAATTATTTGTTTTTAAGAATTGATTGATGTTTGGCATTGTTAGTACCGAATTCGTATTTTGGTTCTGGAGCCCGGTACAGGTTCATTATAATATTTAAGACTTGTCTGTGAAATTTGGTGAGAAACAAAATTGATTTGACGTGATTCAGACGTTCAGTTGAGAAAATAAGAATTTTAAAGTGTTATTGAGAATTTCATTTGATTTGGTGCTAAATTCGTAGTTCTAAGTGTTATTTTGGCGATTTGATCGCGCGAGCAAGTTCGTATGATGTTTTTAGATTTGTGTGCATGTTTGGTTTGGAGCCCCGAGGGCTCGGTGAGTTTCGGATAGGCAACAGGATGTTTTGGACTTGGAAAAATCTGGTATTTTGCTGCAGCAGGTGTTCTGGCATGTCCTTCTTCGCGTTTGCGAAGGTAATCCCGCGAACGCGAAGAGTAAACTGATGAGGCCGGAATTTTCTTCTTCACGAACGTGAAGGCTTGGTCGCGAACGCAAAGGGATGGGGGCGTTACCCTTCGCGAACGTGACAAGCTCATCGCGAACGCGTAGTGGTAGGCACTGGGGGGAGTCAGTATTTCCTTCATAGTGAACGCGAGCGATGTCTCGTGAACACGAAGGCCAGGGGGGTAGCCTACGTGAACGCGAACAAGGTCTCGCGAACGTGAAGACTTGGAATCCTATACCCTTCGCGAACGCGATGAACACTGTCGCCCAGCACTTAATAGAATCTAAAAACGGGAATTGGCCATGTATTTCGTTTTCTCAAAAACCAAACGGACTAGAAGCGATTTTCAAGAGTTATTTTCTTCCCCAAAGTATTGGTAAGTGATTCTAAACCATTTTATTTCAATTACCCATTACCTTTTTATGAATTATCAACCTAAAATCTAGAGTTTCATGGTAGAATTAGGGATAAGGGTAGAAACTAGGGATTTCAGAATTTTGGGGATTTAGACCTCAATTTGAGGTCGGATTCCAAAACCAATTATATATCCGGGCTCGGGGGTGAATGAATAAATGAATTTTGGTCTGAACCTCGGGTTTTTCCTAAGCGGGCCTGGGGTTGATTATTTGACTTTTTGGAGAAAAATTTGGGAAATTTTATTTATGCAATATAATTGATTCCTTTAGCAATATTTGATATTATTGAGTCATTTTTGAATAGATAAGAGTGGTTTGGAGGTGAATTCTAGAGGAAAAGTTGTGATTGAGAATTAAGTGGCCTTCGGAGCGAGGTAAGTGTTGTGTCTAACCCTGACTTGAGGAAATTAGGAACCCCAGACTATTTGTTATGTGAAATTCATGTGAGCGGCGTATATGTGAAGTGACGAGTACTTATGCACCGCCAATTTACCCGTTTTCCCTGTTTCTCCCATTTTTCTTATATTGTCTCTTTCCTATACCTAATTGCTACTTGTTTATACTAGAGTTGTTAAATTGATCGTTCTTATCATGTTTACGGATTTTCTGGTGATAATTGAGAAATTATTTCAAAGTTGAGATTGATATTGTGGAACCAAATGTTGAAGTAAGGCTTGTACTTGTTATTTTATCTCCATGTTGTTATTTATGCATTGCATTATGGTAAGGGAGAGTGTTAATGCACGAAGGGTGATGTCGTTCCATATTATGAGTGTAAAAGCACGAAGGGTGATGTTGTGCCATGTTGTGAGTGTAAAAGCATGAAGGGCGATGCCATGCCATATTGTGAGTGTAAAAGCACGAAGGGTGATGTCGTTCCATATTGTAAATGTTAATATACGAAGGGTGATGTCGTGCCATGATATGTGAGTTAATGCACAAAGGGTGATGTCGTGCCGTTTCTATTAATTTAATAGTGAGATTGAGAGTAAAAGCACGAAGGGTGATGCCGTGCATTTTTTCTTTATTGTATTCGTGTTCCTGTTGATTCATAATATATTGGTTGTTCCAGTTATCATTCTGCTGTAGTTCTTTATCTCGTATTTCCCCCAGCATGTTTCCCCTTCCCAATATCTCCTGTCTAATTCTTCATTACTGTTATTTGTATATACATTGTTAAACTATATAGGTTGATTTGTAGGTGCCTTGCCTTAGCCTCGTCACTACTTCATCAAGGTTAGGCTCGACACTTACCAGTACATGGGGTCGGTTGTACTGATACTGTACTTTGCACTTTCTGTGTAGATTTTTGGTACCGACTCGGGTTGATCGAGATTTTGCTATTGGACTGCTGTCCGGAGACTCAAGGTAGATCTGTCGGCGTTCACTGACCTTGAAGTCCCCGTCTATCTTTTCTGTTCTATTGTTTCTTTTATTAAGACAGTTGTATTTCTTTCAGACTAGTACTTGTAGTAAATTCTAGAATGCTCGTGAATTGTGACTCCAGATCCGGGTGGTAGTAGTTAAGGCACTTTTTATACTATTCCGCACTTATTATATTTTATCTTAGCTAGTTATTGTTATTTACTGAATGGAAATAGGGATTTGGTTTATTGATTCTCTAACGTTGGCTTGCTTAGCAAGTGAAATGTTAGGCACCATCACGGGCCTGACGGTGCAAATTTCGGGTCGTGGCATGCACGAAGAGTATTACCGTGCCATTTGATTTGCTGGTTATCGCTCTAAGGAGAGGATTGGTCGTGATATTGAGGAATATTAATAGTGGTTCTTCTATAAATCATCTACTGCTTCGCATATTTGTTTATTGTACCATATTCTGTTATGTTCTAGTATTGTTCTATTGCTAGTATTCTGCACAAGTTATATCAGTGAGTATCTTTTAACTAAAAAGCCTCGTCACTACTTTACCGAGGTTAGTCAAGATACTTACTGAGTACATGGGGTCGGTTGTACTCATACTACACTTTTGCACCTTGCGTCCAGATTTTGGAGCGGAGCTGCAGTGGATGACGGGGGTTGACTCTGAAGATGTTCGTGCCTTCCGGATGTGACTACCACTTGTTCCCGGGGTAGTTCTAAAGTTGTATTCTGTTTACGTACATTTCAAACACAAGTTGTATTTATTTCATATCCGTTTTTGCAATAATCCAGTCTTAGTAGCTCATGTCTTGTATTACCAGTACTTGGGTTTGACGCGCTCGAAACACACACTTAAATTATGTTCGCTAATCAAATATAGTATAGTATAATATCGCATTCATATGGATTAGATTTAAACAGTATTCTCGTAGTTTCTAGCTTGATTGCTATCCAAGATGATCAACAATTGAGATTTATATAATTTCTAACTAAAATTTACGAAGAGTCTAAAGTTATTGACTAATGGCAACCGAAACAAGGAATAAGCAAAGAAAGTTATCAGTTGGAGAAAAAAGGGTTTTGATAGGATAAGTGCAAGATAGTTATTTGGGATCTAATGTTTAAGTGAGTCTCTCGAATTTACTCAATTATTAGTTCAAACGTTCAGTAAAAACTCCTCTCTCGATTAAGTCTTAACCTCGCAAGATGAACCAATTTTAAGCACGTGAAGATATGCAAGAATGCGTAGTGGATTGTTCTTTAGGAAAACCTCTTTCGATTATTTTTCTAACTAGGTTTAATCAATGATTCAACTAGCCTCTTTCGATTACTAAGAAGAATTAATGAACTCAACCAACAATATAATGCAAAAATATCACAAGTTATGCCTCTCTCGATTACATGAACTGGTGAATATAGATGCAACAATTAAATCATCCAAAAGCGCTTCAATACATAAAACTAGAGTTATAATCCACAAACAATCATCAATACACCAAATCCATTAAACACTAAAGGGAACGATTCCATAATCATGGAGAAATTCATCGCAAATAAAATTAAAGTATAGGAAAACATAAATTCAATCCAAACTCGGGTTTTAAGTGAGGAAGGAATGATGAAATCCTTGTGCTTTTGCTCCTCCAACTCCTCTTTGGCTTCCTTAGGTCTAAAGTATGTCAAAAGTCCAGAAAATAATATTTTCCCATGTATTTATACCAAGTAGGGTCGAGCCCAAACGAAATCACCCTTTCCTAGCCGAAATAGGAAAATTTGCAAACTTAATGATTTTCATGCGTAGCACTATGCTACGCCCAGTGCGTCGCATTAGTGCAATTTTCTCAGAGTGTTTCTTCTTACTTGATTTTTGATGTCTAGAAGTAATCCTCGACCATCGAACACGATCCCAGCTTAATCCCTTGGGCTTTTACTCAGACTTCAAAGCTCCAATTATTTGATTAGCTCCACAATATCAACATAACTCGGAATCATTCCTACAAGGCATAAGATATGCAATAAGTGCAAAATACTACCAATTAAAGGTCAAACACAAGTAAAGTGCAGTGAACTAGAGTGCAATAAGCGACTAAAACACTAGATAATAGCCTACCAGCAACACCCCACACTTAAACCATTGCCCGTCCTCGAGCAATCAAACTACACTTTATATAAACACGACCTTGTTAAACAACTCTCCTAACTCATCATACAAAGAATAATTAAAACAAATTAAGCACAATACCGTAACATCCTCGCCTCAAGATTTGACTCACAAGCACCACACATTATTTATAAGCCGCTTACTTACTCCAACACAAAGGTCAAGCATTACCTTTCCTTCTTGAATTAAGTGCCCTCACACAAAAATAGAGAGCAGTTCCACACACAATAGAAATTAAGAACAATCAGGAACTCAAGATAAAAAGAATTCACTCACTCTTAGAAACAACACTCATATGCCACAAAAAACGTACCGTAGGCTTGCCCGTAGTGTACTACTCTACTAATTGAGCTCATTCAGTCAAGGATCAAGTAGGACTTTAATTAGTTGTAATGTAGGCTGCGGGATGGATAGGATGCATTTAGATATAAGAGTGATTTCACCTCCCTAGATACTTTAATACATACAATTAACCATTCAAAACCTTACACTTATGTCAAACATAACTCCACCTTCACATCAATATGCATTAACTCCCTACTTCTTTAAGCACAATTATATCAAGTTACCACTATCAAAGAACACTTTCACAATCATACACTTATTATTTTCTTTCTTTTTCAATTCAAGTGGCTCTTACTTCTTCAAAACAATGCACCTTTTTCCTTATTTCAATAATTTCACTCAAAAGCCAAACCAACAACCCCACACTTTAACTTTTACAAAGTTCATAACAAATTCAAGTGCTCACGAGAGGTAAAAGGTTCAAATAGATGGTCAATTCAAACAAATGGGTAATGCTTGTAATGTGGTTGCAAAGAAATAGGATTACAGGCTCAAAGGGGTTAACTAAGATACATAACAATTAGGTGGGTAAAAGCATATAGCTGGCTCAACAAAGAAATGCTTGTATCACTTCCAAGACTGAATACAACTACTATTTCGCTTTGCAAACACACAAGGAAAGTTCTATACATCAAATGCAATGCACTGAATAACACAAAACCTCACACACACATGACACATAACTCACTCAAGATTGGATTAACAAGATACTCTAGTCAAAGCATTTAAGCAAAGTTAAGATCATACAGTTTAAGGTACTTATACAAGAGTCAAAAACTGAGCCTAAGCGTCACAACTAAAGCACTCACTATTCTCAAGGTATAATAAAGTCAAGAGACATTGCTTTCAATTCAAATCATAGTACAAGGTTTTCTACTCCTAAAAAACTAACTACACCCGGTTCAAACAAAACCCTTGGAAAAGAACCGCGACACAGAGAAATATAGAGGGGGAATTATTACACCACCTAAAAAAATAAAATCTTAATGTCTTTGTCTTTCGCCTTTAATCCCTCGAGAAACCTGTCGAATGATATTCATCATCGGGAAAATCAATCTTTTTCAGTTTTTATGATTTTTTTCAATCTCTAACTACTACAACTAACAAAAAGAAACACATATACCAACATACATACATACATACATATATACATACAAATATCCCCCACCCCACACTTTAAGTTGTGGCATGTCCCCATGACACACAATTAAAAAGCATTAGGTAAAGAAAACTTCCCTGAATATCTAGTCGGGGTCTGAATCGAAGTCGCGCTCCATTACTCGCACCCGAACTAATGCACATATTCATACGGACAGATTCTACTCGGCCTTCTTGGGATACACCCCACACTTATCTTTCTCGCTCACTGCAACCTTCTATTTCGAGCCCTTCACTTTCCACTCAACACTCGCACTTGGTTTTTCTTTTTGCATCCCTTTTTTTATATTCATCTTGAAAGTCATAGTCTCCTCACCCACTCTAAGCATGAGTTTTCTCTTATGTATATCTAATATCGCTCTTCCCGTCGCTAAGAATGGTTTTCCTAAGATGAGGGGGACCTCCTTGTTTTCGTCCATATTCACCACTATACAATCCATAGGAAATACAAACTTATCCACCCAAACTAATACATCTTCCACTATCCCCTCGGGTATTAAAGTAGTTTGGTCTGCCAGCTGCAAAGATATTGGTGCAGACCTTATCTCTCTTACCTCCTTCTCTAGTTTCCTGTAAATAGATAGAGGCATTAAATTAATTGAAGCACCAGAATCACATAAAGATTTATCAAAATTGATAGTTCCTAATGAGCAAGGTATTGTAAAACTCCCTGGATCTCTACACTTTTGTGGGAGTTTGTTTTGCAATATCACGCTACAATGCTCTGTGAGCTTGACCACTGACATCTCCTCTATCTTCCTCTTCTTTGTAAGGATCTCCTTCATAAATTTGGCATAAACATGCATTTGTGAGAGAACTTCTGTAAATGGTAAGTTTACATGAACCTATTTCAGTACATCCAGAAATCTCTCAAATTGCTTGTCCAGTTTTTCTCTATATAACTTTTAGGGCAAAGGTAAAGCAGGCATATGCTCGCTCTTCTCAGGTTCCTCCCTTCTCGATTTTTCTTCCTTCTTCGGGACATTATTCTTTTTATCAACATCATTCTTCAGTTGCTCCCCACTTTTATTTTTCAAGTATGACCTCTTTTTTGATCGGGGTGTGATCTTTCAACACTTGCCCACTTCTCAGAGTTACATCATTCACTATTTATTTGGGATTCTTTTCAGTGTCAGCGGGGAGAGTGCTTGGAACCCTCTCAGATAATATTGTTGCAATATGTCCCACTTGTCTCTCCATGTTTCACAAACCAGTGCCCAAATCTTTGATAGCTTCTCCATGAGCGTCCAACCTCTCATCTATCTTGATAATGAAATCCTTCATTAGATCTTCTAGACTAGGTTGAATGGGTTGTTGAGGCTGAAATTGCTGCCTCTGCTGATTTTGGTATGCTGGAGCTCCTTGTCCTTGCGGTCTAGAGTTATTTTGTTGCCAAGCATTCGCAGTACCTCCAGGTAAACTCCATGAAAAACCGTGGTGCCTCTGACCCATTGCATTGAAATTATAGTTTCCCATAGCATTTACTTCCTGAGTTGAGGCTTGACACTGATGAGTAGGGTGTCCTCTTCCGCATATATAACAGGTTGCATGCGGCTCACATTGTATCGAGGCTAATGTAAGCTTCCTTATTTCTTTGGCCATAGCATCAAGATGTATATGAACAGATGTATTAGCATCAACCTGGTGAACACCAGACGATCTTCTTCTTTCAGCACTCTCTGAGGGCCACTGATTTGCATCTTCAGATAACTCATCAAGAATTGTAACTATCTCCTCTGGAGTCTTCTTCATCAACGGCCTCCAGCTGCATTGCTCAATGTTCTATGCGAGGCCGATGTCAATCCATCCCAAAAGTCCTGGAGTTGCATCCAAAGTTCAATTCCTCTATGTTGACACTTTTGAACAATCTCCTTAAACCTCTCCCATAATTCTAAATTAA
Organism: Nicotiana otophora; assembly: GCA_000715115.1. NCBI lineage: Eukaryota > Viridiplantae > Streptophyta > Magnoliopsida > Solanales > Solanaceae > Nicotiana > Nicotiana otophora. The sequence goes on from AWOL01S0019937.1 coordinate 113,617, forward strand.
TTTCCGTATCTTTCTAGCAGAAGTTATGGATTTCTCTTCTACACTTGCCCGTTTTAGTTTAGGAGAAATATTTATCAAGGCGTTTTCTGGTCATCTACTCCCATGTTCTAATCGAACATGTGGGCAAGCTTCAAAACCACTGCTTTGCATCATCTTTAAGAGAAAAATTAAATGCCCTTAAATACACAGCATCTTGTGACACACCATTCTATTGAAAGGTGTTCATAATCTCCTCGAAGTCCATTAGATGCGTGTTTGGATCTTCGTTTGGCTTCCCTTTGAAGACACATCAATTCTGAAGGGTTTGAAGAAACCCTTGATTTAACTCAAAATTGTTTGCTGCAATTGGAGGCGGTTTCACACTTGATAATCCTTGATTGTAGACCGGTCTAGCATAATCTCCAAGTGGTCTCCCATGCCCGGGAGCTATATTTCCGAACTGATCTGCAGCCAAGGGTTGACTTTCAGCAGTTTTACGACCCCTCTTCTTCATAGATAATTTGTGCATCTCTAATAGCTGCTTCCTCAGCATCCCGTATAGCTTGTTCTCTTCGTTGGCCTGCTTCGCTTGAAGCCAAATCTACATTATCCTCACTATTTCTAGCCATAAGTTCTTTGGTTGAGGATTGCCCAACCTTTTCTGATGTCTCGGTGATATTTTTTTCCTTCCTCAGCTGACACAGTTATTTTTCAATTTCTGGCTCATATGGTAGAACTTCCTTTGCAGAAGTATGAGTCATGCACCAAACTTAACCTATAACATGCGCACAGTCAAAGAACACCAACTGTAAAAAGAGAAAATAAAATAAAAGAAAAAGAAAAATTCCTGAATTAGCACTATAAACTATTTCAAACACTGTTGATTGTCAATCCTCGGCAACGGCGCCAAAATTTGACGAGCTCAAAACACACACTAAAATTATGCTAACTAATCAAATATAGTATAGTATAATATCGTATCCACAGGGATTGGATTTAAACAATATTCTCGTAGTTTCTAGCCTGATTGCTTTCCAAGATGATCAACAATTGAGATTTATATGGTTTCTAACTAAAATTAACTAAGAGTCTAAAGCTATTGACTAATTACAATCGAAACAAGGAATAAGCAAAGAAAGTTGGGAGAAAATAGGGATTTGAAAGGATAGGTGCAAGAGAATTGTTTGGGATCTAACTCTAGATAATTCACTTCTAATGTTTAAGTGAGTCTCTCGAATTCACTCAATTATTAGTTCAAATGTTCAGTAAAAACTCCTCTCTCTATTAAGTCACCTCACAAGATGAACCAATTTTAAGCACGTGAGAATATGCAAGAATGCGTGGTGGATTGGACTTTAGGAAAACTTCTTTCGATTATTCTCCTAACTAGATTTAATCAATGATTCAACTATCCTCTTTCGATTACTAAGAAGAATTAATGAACTCAACCAACAATATAATGCAAAGATATCTCAAGCTATGCCTCTCTCGATTACATAAACTAGAGAATATAGGTGCAACAATTAAATCATCCAAAAATGCTTCAATACATAAAACTAGAGTTATAATCCACAAACAATCATCAATAAACCAAATCCATCAAACCCTAAAGTGAACTACTCCATAATCATGGAGAAATTTATCACAAATAAAATTAAAGTATAGAAAAACATAAATTCAATCCAAACTCGGGTCTTGAGTGAGGAAGGAATGATTAAATCCTTGTGCTTTTGCTCCTCCAACTCCTCCTTGGCTTCATTAGGTTTAAAGTATGTCAAAAGTACATAAAATAATATTTTCCATGTATTTATACCAAGTAGGGTCAGGCCCAAACGAAATCACCCTTTCCTAGCCGAAATAGGAAAACTTGCAAACTTAATGCTTTTCATGCATCGCACTATGCTACGCCCAGTGCGTCGCATTAGTGCAATTTTCTCGGATTGTTTCTTCTTCCTTGATTTCTGACGTCTAGAAGTGATCCTCGAACCCCGAACACGATCCTAGCTTAATCTCTTGGGCTTTTACTCAGACTTCAAAGTTCCAATTATTTGATTTAGCTCCACAACATCTACATAACTCGGAATCATTCCTACAAGGAATAAAATATGCAATAAGTGAAAAATACTACCAATTAAAGCTCAAACACATGTAAAGTACAGTGAATTAGAGTGCAATAAGTGACTAAAACACGAGATCATAGCCTACCATCAAGGTCATTATTTGGAATCCAGATATATCAATTGTTGATCATATTTATTTTATTAGAATTGTATTAACTGTTAATTGGCTAACCTAATGGGTCCGGTTAGGTTTCATCACGACTTGTGGATTTTGGGTCGTGACAGGTGACTTGCAGGGATGGTTGTTTTGGGTTCAGGAAGGTTTTGGAGTGAATTGGAACATTTAGTTCCATGGTTGAAAGCTTAAGTTGTATGAGTTAACCAATGTTTGAATTTTTTGTAGACAACCCCGGAATGGTATTTGGATGATTTCACAAGGTTTATATGGTAATTTGGACTTAGGCGTATGTCCGAATTTGGATTCGGAGGTTCCCAAGTTGTTTTGTCTTAAATTGACTAAAGTTGGAAATTTCATGGTTTAGAAAGTTTATAGATTTGACCGGGAGTTGACTTTGATGTTATCAGATTCAAATTTTAGTTTCGGAAGTTAGAATACGTTTATTTTGTCATATGAGACAAGTGTGCAAAATCTAGATTCATTTCGATTAGTTAGCCTTGAATCGGACGCTTAGTTTGAAGTTTGAATGTTCTTGAACTTAAGAGAAGTTCTATATGCATTTTGGCATTTGATTCATTATTGTGTTGTTACTATATGTGTTTGGAGGCTTCGGTTAGGTCCGTATAGTTTTTATAAACTTGTTGGTGTCATTGGACGGGGACTCGGGGGTCTCGGACCACCCGGAGCATTTTGGAAAATTGCAATTTTTGCTGGTGTGAGATTCCTTCATCGCGTTCGCATAAGTAAGCTGACTCCTTATCGAATATTATGAAACATTCTTTTAAGGTCGCACGGCCGGTGCCAAGAATAGTGTACATTATCGAGGTCGTACGCCCGATCCATGGATGCATCTCATAATACTGTCAAGGTCGTACGACCCAATCCATAACAGTATTGCTGAGGCATTCATCACGATCGCATAGGAATAATGAAAACTTTAACGGGTCACTGGCCCCACTCACGAATATATGTATGAGTTATGAAATTCAAGGAACTTTCGGACAAATACATACAACGTGGGAGAAATCCGTAAAAGAAAGTATAATTTCCTTGACTAATCAAGTAGTGCATCAAGCATCAAAAAGAGAAAAGTTTGATATTCTACGGACACTCGTTACCTCATATGTGCGTAGCTCCCATAAAAAATATCACGTAACAAATATAACACCTACGGGGTATTCCCTCTTACAAGGTTAGACATAAGACTTACCTCGCTCTGAAATCTGATAACCGGCTCTGACGCCTCTCTAAAACCTCAAACCAATGCCAAACAATCTGAAATTAGTCAAAGAACATGCAAACTATTCAAAATATACTCAAAGAATCATAATTTATCAATTAAAAACAATTCCTAACTCCACACGAAGAGTTAACAAAGTCCACTCCCAGACCCACTTGCCCAACTTTCAAAAATGCTCGAAGATAAATATTACCCATAGCACCACGAACTATAATATATAATTTATTCCCATTTCCATGTCCAATTTGGTGGTCAAAACTCAAAAATAACATTTTTAGGTTTTGTTCCAAAATCCCATAATTTCCACTAATTTTCACACTTAAATCCATATTGTCACGACCTAAAATCCCACCTTAAGGATTGTGATGGAACCTAGTCTCTAAGACTAGGTAAGCCTAACACATGCTGAGAATATAGCAGAATAATGACTAAGCTATTTTTTCAAATTGATAAATAACATAAGACAGCCAAAATGGAACAATTGTTATACAAATCCCAAAAATCGGTAGTACATAGTCATAAGATCTACTGAGAGTAACTAAGAATATCAAATACATCAGTATTTGGAATAAAAGTAAGAAGTAATGAAATAAAGCTCCAAAAGGTGACTCCGAGGCTTGCGAGCATAATGGCAGGTATACCTTGAAGTCTTAGTAGTAAACCTCCAACAACTAGCTAACGATTGACATGTTCAGAGGTACCTGGATTTGCACAAAAATTTGCAGAAGCATAGCATGAGTACACCACAACTGTACTCAGTAAGTATCAAGAGTAACCTCGGTGGAGTAGTGACGAGGTTCAAATCATGACACTCACTAGAAAATAACCTCTGCAAGCATATAAATAAAACTCTAACAGTGGAAAGAACATCAATATAAAGATAACAATAGAAGGAACATTAATATAAAACTTATAACGGGATAACAGAAACAACAAGTGGCAACAAAAAGTAAACAGGTGATAAAGCAGCGAAATAATCATAACACGATTAAAACATGAATGAAACCAATTAAGGAAAACAAATGACAATTCACTTGATCAAGTCGTTCCACCACATGATTTACAACAAGAAATTTTTCCGAGGCACCACACCTCATAATCACAAATCATAGCCTCAATCATGTTTATTACACACGTGATACCTTGTGCCCACATTACCATTCACCCTCGCAGGGCAAAGTCCACGTGCCACCGTGTACACTGAATCTGTGTCTATTACATATAAAATGTTTGAGAGATTTATTTAAATAAAATAAGGCATATTAATAATTTTGAATAAAGTAATGCATCAAATGAAATAATGAGTTTATTTTAGGAACCAAAATAAAGTAAAATAGAGTACAATTTATACAAAGTATTGTATCAAACGGGAAAATGAGCTTAGATTAGAAATCAAATAAGGTAATGTAAAATAATATTTTTAAATAAAGTAAAATATCGAATAAGTTAACGAATTAAATGTAGAATCATTTAAAGTAAAGCGTGATAAAAATTTAAATATAGTAAAACACCGAGTAAGATGACGAGTTTTATCTTAAGAGTCACATAAAGTAAAGCATATTAATAATTTCTTTATTTAAAATCGTTATACTACCAACAACTCAACAAAATATGAGATGATGACTCCATGCAAGTAAATTCATCTTGACAATCAATTCATCCAGTAACAACAGAGGCACAAATTGACACATTAAAGTAACACAATAAATCACATAGAATGCATGGCTCACACAAGAAGTCACAATCCCTCCAACACAAAGATAACAACAAACAACCAAATAAAATCAAATACAAGTGAAATGATTTATAGGAAAACAAATAACCATTCAAATCAACAAGCCGTTCCGACATAGAATGTACAACAAGAATCACACCAAGATACCACACCTCATATCACATTTCACAAGTCACGATCACAATCTTCCTTATATCGCCGTGTGAGCCTTGCATTTTTTTTTTTTTTAATTCCTAAATAGCTTCACGCACTTTAGCCCCCTTATCTCATTGTGTGGCTTCAAGTAATTCACTTACTAGCAACACACGTATAAATCCCATCTTATATCGTCGCATGCGCATCGATACCCACCATTAAACTTGTCACAACCCAAAACTAACCCCTCTCGTGATGGCGCCTATCGTGGAACTAGGCAAGCCGATTCATTTTCAAAACAAACTGATATTTTCATTTTAAAGATAATTTCAAGGTTATTTAACATAAAACTTTATTTAAAGAGTTCAAATCAAAGAAAAAAAAATAGAAGTGCGGAAAAGAAAAGCCTGACATCAGGGTGTCACTAGTCATGAGCATATACTACAATCTGTCTAACAATATCAAGGCTAACTCAACTCGGAAAATAGCTAAATACAACTAGAGGAAGATAAGAGGGAGAAGAGCAGGGGCTACGATCACCAAACAGCTACCTTACTATCTCCAAGAAAATCTGCAACCAGAACACTAAATAACCACTACCGTGTCCAGCTACACCTGGATCTGCACACAAGGTGCAAGGAGTAACGTGAGTACGCCAACTCAGTAAGTAAAAACAATAAATAAAGACTGAGCAGTAGTGACGAGCAATAAAGCATATAACGTTTATATCAGGAAATCTTAGTAAAATACCACATGCTCTTAAAAAAAATCAGGATTTGAATCAAACATCTCGTTTAAACCCAGTTCCAGTAAAAATCATTTAAAGACATTTTTCCAACAGTTTTTTTCAAACAAAGGCTCAATGCAAAGGTGAGTAAAAAATGATAAAATCATAAATAGCCCCTCGGGCAAAACATCACTCATATATAGCCCCTCGAGCAAACCACACAGTCACTCGTGCCACTCGGGCATACCTCACAATCACTCTTGTCACTCGGGCATGCATCACAATCACTCTTGCCACTCGGGCATACCTCACAATCACTCTTGCTTCCCAGTAACTCAGCACTCGGCACTTGCACTCAGTAGGTACCTGCGCTCACTGGGGGTGTGTACAGACTCGGAGGGGCTCTTTCAGCCCAAACGCTATAATCTGCACGGACAACTCACGTGCCATAATAATAAAGTATGTTGTAGGCGGGAATCCCCGATCCATACTCATACTCACAAATCAGGCCCTCGACCTCACTCAGTCATAAAGTATGCTGCAGGCGGGCAGCCCCGATCCACACTCATCCTCACAAATCANGGGCATTTCAGTAAAATAGGGCATTCGGCCCAAAATATTTATATGCATCAAAATAGAGTCATAAAACTCAGTAATGCGGTAAACAAGTATAAACATGACTGAGTATAGATTTTCAATCAAAAACATGGAGAGGATGGTAAGAAACTGCCCCTAAGGGTCCAAACAGCATTGGCGCAAGGCCCAAACATGACATTCAGCCCAATTTACACAAATTCTTTCTAAAACATATAAGTATCAAATGGTTTCAACAAAGTATGCAACTTTACAGTTGCTACGGGATAGACCAAGTCACAAATCCCCAACAGTGCACGCCCACACGCTCGTCATCTATCATGTGCGTCACTTTAAAATAGTAGAATGATACGAAATCCGGGGTTTCATACCCCCAGGACTAGATTTACAATCGTTACTTACCTCAAAACGTGAAACTTTTTACTCTACTATGCCTTTTCCTCGCAAATCGCCCTCCGAATGCCTCGAATCTGGTCATAAATAATTCGGTCAGTCAATAAAATTCATTGGAATTAATTCCACAAGATAATAAAATTCATTGGAATTAGCTCAAAAATCGCCCATGGGTCCCACATCTCGGAACTCGACAAAAGTTACAAAATCCGAAAGCCCATTCAACCAAGAGTCTACCCATACCAATTTTGCCAAAATCTGACCTTAACTCGACCCTCAAATCTACAAATCTTATTTCCAAATTTCTAAGTTCCAATCTCCGATTTACACCTCAAACTCATGTAATCTAGTCGGATTATTCGATGCTAATTCAATATTATGAAGTAGAAATGATCACAAGGGACTTACCTCAAGTTTTCCTTAAAAATATATCAAAAATCGCCTCTCCTCAAGCTCCAATTTGTCAAAAATGGAAAATGGGACGAAGTCCCTATTTTTATAATTCTGCCCAGACATCCTCGGTTCAGCCTCGATCTTGGCCTTCGATCGAGGTCCTCGATCTTGGTCCTCGGTCTTGGCCCTCGATCCTGGTTCTTGATCCTGACCCTCGATTATGACTTTGACTAGACCTTCGACCGTGACCCTCGACCCTGGGCTCGATCATGCCTTCGATCGTGGCCCTCGACTCTAGGCTCGATCATGGACCTCGATCCTAAGCTCGATCTGGGCTCGATTTCTGAGATATTTATGGGCTCGATTTCTTGGCTCGAATTTGGCAGAAGTAATTTCCAACAGAAGGAAATTGCAGCAGCTGTTGTAGTTCAATTTTTGATCTGTTAACCATCTGAAACTCACCCGAGGCCCTCAGGACCTCAACCAAATATACCAACAAGTCCTAAAACATCATACGAACTTAGTCGAATCCTCAAATCACCTCAAACAACGCTAAAACCATGAATTACGCCCCAATTCAAGCCTAATGAACTTTGAAATTTCTAATTTTACAAACAACTCTGGAACCTATCAAATCACGTCCGATTGACCTCAAATTTTGCACGCAAGTCCTAAATGACATAACACAGGTATTTCAATTTTCAGAATCGAATTCTGACCCCGATATCAAAAAGTCAACCCCCTAGTCAAACTTCTCAAAAATAAAACTTTCGGTATTTCAAGCCTAATTCCTCTACGGACTTCCAAATAATATTCCGGACATGCTCCTAAGTCCAAAATCACCATACGGAGCTATTGGAATCATCAAAATTCAAATTCAAGGTCATTTACATATAGGTCCATATCCGTTCCACTTTTCTAACTTAAACTTTTCAATTATAAGACTGAGTGTCTCATTTCACTCCGAGTTCCTTTCGGACTCAAACCAACTAACCTGATATAATATAATATAGCTGAATAACACAAAAAGAAGTAGGAATGGGGAAAACGTAGTTATAACTCTCGAAATGACCGGCCGGATCATTACATCCTCCCCCTCTTAAATATTCGTTCGTCCTCGAACGGGTCTAGAAACATACTTGGAGTCTCAAATAGGCGTGGATATCTGCTCCGCATCTCCCGCTCGGTCTCCCTGGTGGCCTCCTCCACAGGCTGACCTCTCCATTGCACCTTCACTGAAGCTATATCCTTTGACCTCAACCTTC